>JARHVA010004523.1:182500-247500 GCA_037957365.1 Torreya grandis
AATAAATGAATATCTCATTTTTTAAATTTAGATACACAGAGCTATAGTTTCCAAAAAAATAGAACATGTAAATAAATATTAATTTAACCCTTTTATAAATTAAAACCTTTATTTATTTACAGTTATACTTTATATTTTTCTCATAAATTTGTTTTTGTATGTCTTTTTCTCAAACCAAATCAAGTTTAATAATCCTAGCATAATAGAGAAATTTTTAGTGCTATCACCATATCTTTATAACAAGTTTTAATTTTATCTTATTTTTTAGGTTCATCTCTTGTTCCAACCATTGGAAAAATCTCTTCATCTACTTCCCACATAGCATATAGTCAATAGTAACAAACTAAATGATGGTATGTATTTAAAAATTGTTTACGTTCATTTATTTTCCACTTTTCATTGAAATATTTTAACTCAATTAGTGTGTTTTAAGTTTCATTTTTAAAGGAACAAATCATGGTATAATCTAGTGATATCTATGATATTTGAGTGGGGTATATGTATATACATAATATTTTTAAAATTTATCATTTGCTAAGACATTATCTTTTGCATCAACCTATATATTTTCAATATCTCTAAGTGAAAATATTAAAGGATGCATTAGGAAAGGGTTGGGTAGACTATTGGTGTATTATGAGAGATATATTTTTTTAATATATTATTCCTATATCCACTATAGTTCACTCATACGTGATACCCTAAACAAACTTCCTTCTTATAACCCCTTACTATATTGAGACCCATATTTTCCAACTATACTGGTTTAGCTTGATGTAGTACTTCTTTATTCCTACCAAATTTTAGACTAAGTCATATGAGGTTGATATTTTCTAAAAGTTATGATAGACATATTTCAACTAGATTATCCCTATTGAACTTGGTTCAATGTTAAACTATCATATTTTAACTTCATCGAGGTTGGTTGATACTATCATCTAAAAGATTGAGAAGGGTTAAAATAAATCACCAATATAAATAGAATTCCTCATTTAAATATAATTATGATAAAAAAACCATTTTGGCATTATTATTTCTTACAATTATGCTTAATTACTATATTTGGAGAATTCGTTGCTTAGATCAATTATTTTTAAACTAGGCTTGTTTTGACATAAATAGTGCTCAAGATCAATATTAACTAACATAAATTTTCCATATTAATGTTCACATTAAGATGATATAAGTGGGTGTTGTTTTATTTTTTTTCTCTCAATAAAATTGACAATAAATGAGTTACTGGAAAATTTATGATTATAATTTTTCAATCATATAATTCCATATTTTTGGGGTTGGGTAAATAAAATAATAGATTCAAATGTGACCAATAAATATAAGGTCACATTTGTTATTGATAAACCTTTCGTTAATAAATTCATACTAGATATTATCCTAGTTGAAATATGTGGTGCAGTGTTTGGTAGCCCTTAAAATAATATTAGGGATTCCATATTCATTATAAAATCAACTCAATATCATTTGGTTAATAATGGAGAAATATAAATCATTATAACCTCTGAATTAAATTCAAATATATCCTTGGTATGTGTTTCTCAAATAATTTTTTTACTAATGTTATCCTTGATGTTTTACTTTACTTATTTTATGAGATACAAAATGTAATGTAGTGGTTGAACATATGACATATTTTGTCACATATACTAATAAATAGCATAAATTAATGGTAGAGTTGGTCCAAAAAAATAATTTACAAAGACACCACATATATTCCATTGATGAAATTCATTGAGCATGAGACTTATTTAATACGAGATTGTCCTCTTTCACATTTATTTATCTATTGATATACCTTGGTAGATGATAACAAGGTAAAATAATAATTAGAGTTATTTACTAATCTATTTATAATCCATCCTATTAATTATACATATATATATCCAATTGTATTAGTAGATAATAAAGATAGTTCATGGAGAATGTGTATTATTTATAGATCAATTAAAAAAATCATCATCAATAATATGTATCCCCTACCATAGATTGATAGTGTTGTGGATCAATTTCAATGTCCCAAATATTTTTATAGTTTAGAGTTCATATTTGTGTATCTTCAAGTGAGGATTAAATAGCAATACATATAGAAGACAACATTTAAGACAAGACAAGGGTTATAAGAATAGTTGGTATTACCTTTCATTTTTTGAAATCCCCCAAATAGATTCATGTGGTTAATGAGTGAGGTATTTATGGAATTTATATATTATTTTGTTAACGTTTATTTTCATGACATTATTTCAATTAACATAACTTATGACGAACACATAAAACATTTGAAATAAGTTTTACAAATTTTAAAAATGTCAGTTTGTACAACAATATTTTGTGTATTTGGGGCATGTGGTTATGGATGGAAAGTTAAGAATTTCCTTTGAAATATATAGGCAATAATTAACTAACTTATGGCTTCTAATGTGACCAAAACAAAAGATTTTTTTTATAAAAATTTAGAATTAATAATTATATAAACCTTAATTAAGATAAATTTTTTTTAAAGAATGAAAATGTTGTAAAACAACTTGAAATAAGTAAAAAAAATTACTAAAATTAAAAAACATAATTTAATGAAATAAGACTAACAATGAAAACTATAAAATAATGGGTTATTTACTATATGTGATATAACTATGTGAAACTAAATAGTGGTTGGAACTGATCTACTTAACATAATATTTCAAGTGCCATAAGTATTTTGCTTAAAACTAATGAGGGTAAAAATCATCAAAAAGGATGAGGATCGACTGGTTCTACTATCTTCTACTAGTTAATTATAGTCTTCATGGGAAAATATGAAAATAATGTTGCCTTTGTTTTTGGTCATTTTAAATATACATGTATGTATAGAATTAACCTTTCGATGTACATAAGTGATTTATAAATGATTATTTCAATCTTTAAACCCTAATAGGGTTTGAAATAGTTGAAAACATAAATATAACAAAGGGGGAAGTGTAATGCGCTTAGTTGATCCCAATCACCCCTTCTATGATTGATCATTCTTAATGTATCCAGTATTTCAAAAATGGAAATCAAGCCCATGTATTTCTCCTTGTTTCTTCTTTGTTTAATTTTACTTACTGCACTAAATTTGTGCATATAAAGATGGATTAAATAGTTGATAGTTCTTTTCCTATCTTGGATAAAATAGGCTCTTGACTTGGATAAGGACTTATTTAAATTATTATAATCCTATTTATAAGTAATACATAATCTTTTAATAGTGCTTAATTGCATAAGTGTGCCTTAATATTTAAATTAAAATGGTGATAGAATAATTTACTTAGATGTGCCTTTATATCAATTCCAAATGGGAAAACCTAAATTATGTATCCTAAAAATATGGGCAAACATGTAATGGATATTCTAAATTTTAAAAATTAGTGTTTCTAAGGTCATAGTTAGGATGGGCGTAAAACTTGGATATCACTATTGACCCATACTTGTCTAATATCTACTTTAGGGAGACATGTACAATTTTACTTCTGATTAATACATTTTCCTATTTATAATTTATTATTGTAAAATATATTCATATCAATATAAATTGAGTGTGATAGCATGCATATAAAATTTTATTTTGTTTATTTTTATTGAAAAATATATAGCTTAAGAATATTAATAATCAATTATCAATACAAGACCCATTTTCATCCATAAAACTATTCACAATAAGTATCCATAGAAACACAACATCATGGAAAGAGGGAATGTGCTCACCTCTAAGCCTTATGATATCATAAGGTATTACAAGTTCTAGTCAAACCCAAAGATCAATAGGTGAACCCCACATAAATAGATAGGCACTGATAACACAACAAAGATTCCGACCTCATAGGCTTCCACATTCACATAAACATAAAAGACATACATAGGATTGTGTATTAGGGAAGTGATGGACTTAACATTAGTTAAAAGGTAAAATTATTTATTCAATATATAATATTCAAGAGTCTAACTAAAAAAGTGGAAGGGAAGCTAGCTATCATCCATTAGGCCCCAAGTTTCACCTTCTATCATTTTACACTATCTTAAAAACCATGTCGGGAATTGAAATCATCATAATCCCTTAGGCCCAAAGATCCTCCTTAAAAGCTTAAATGTGGAATAGAAGGTATTATACAGTCATTATATCCTAAGTCTACACTTTAAAAATATAATAATTCATGCCATACTTCCAAATACAATAATATAGTAAACAAAATTCAACATAAAAAATCACATTTAAATACGCAAAACATTAAATTTTATACATTTTAACTTAAGGATTACGTGCCTACATTAAATAGTCCTAAATTATTTCTCCACTTTCTCAATATTCTAATAATTTTACTCCAATTATTTCTCCATTTTTTTCTATATCATGGAATAATTGAGAAGTGGATAGATTTTGGATTCATAAGGAAGGAACGTGTCGTTGGCTTTTTTAGTCACTAAAGTGGAAAAAATTGTCCCCTTCTTTGACACATCTCCACCTCTTAGACAAAGAATATAATTTCATGATTTCATAGACAATTTAATCATCCATGGGTTCCAATAACAAAGGGTCCTATTATTTTACCAAGGATACACAAATAAATTCTTTTTAAAAATCTTCCATTCTAAGGTTCCAATGACAACAAAAAATTCTAAAGATGGAAGGGTTCCCTGAAGATCTTATATCTAGGTTATAAATGCCTAAAATAATGTGAAATATATAGGAATAAAAGTTTCCACATTATTCAAATTTAAGTGGATGTTCATAAGGGGCATACATCAATAATAAGGTGGACATATATTAATTCACATAGTGATATAACTGCACTAGAGTTTTTATACAAATCAAAATAGTTGTGTGGGATGTTTAATAGGTCAACTCTTGTCCTTAACTTAATATAAATAATTTTTATGTCAGCATCACAACAAATTTACAAAACAAAATGTTCATAAAAATAATGAATTACCCTGACATCATCAAAATAAATCATAAATTTAAAGATTTCGTAAATCCCATCTCAATCACATTAACCACTTTTGTATAGTACATTCACTATCACATGCCTAGAGTCACATAACTTATTATCAATCATGCTTATCATGGCTAATTATAAATAGGGTTCATACATGCATAACATTGTAATAAACATGAAATAGTCATAATAATCCCATCATCATAGTATCAAATAATAAATATGTAACATGACAACATGCCCATTTAGTTTTATCTCATCATGATATATCAAAATAATAATGTTACAAATGTATTGATAAGTGAATCCATATCTAGATAACAAAATGAAATAAATACACTAAACACATTCCATTAGAGAAAATATATATCTCAATATAACCATAGAGACCAATGTACAAATTAGGTCTAAAACCAGAATGACATCATACCTCTCTAAACATAAACTTCTTCATAGAAGTCATCTGAAAAGGTGTGGACAATAAGGATGAGGTGATGCGATATCTTCCTATGTAGAAACATGCACATCATTCATGTTCCATGAAACCTAATCTTGTCAAGGTCTCATCCAATAAAGGATAGCCTAAGACATTTCATAATCATTAAGGGATCTAGGGAAATTTTATTGTCCTATACCACTTTAAAAGTAGACCAATCAAAAACATCAGATATGTCTAGTACATACTATCATATAATGGAAACATGGAAAACATCATGAACCCATGACAAACTAGGTGGCAAACGATTCATATAGGATATTGATCAAATCCTATCTAGTATTTTAAATGGCATCACAAAGTGTGTTGTGATTTTATAATGTTTTATATATTGGATTGGGCTCCAATAGTGTCATATGGGAAAGAATAATTTTAACCAATAGTATAATAATGATCAAATCTCTCAACATCTATGCATATATTTTGTTGATCTTTCCTTATAAAAATACAATAAAAAATGGACATTCAGCCCATTGAGAGATCCCAACCCATTAGAGTTTGACCTTTCCTATTATACAAATGATTGTATGGTTCAAATTGAAAGGATTTATTGAAAATAATTTTATATATAAAATCGACTAGGTATATGTAATTATCCCATTGAGACCACATATAAATAACATAAGTATAACCAAATATTTTAAAACATTATTGACTCATTCCTTCTGCCTAGATGACTAGGGATGGTATAATGTACTAAAATTGAGTAGAGTGCTTAATGCTCACTAAAAGGTATCCAAACATTAGAGGTCAATATGATATTGGAAGAAAATGATATGTCATGGTATACCACATAGTCTAACAATGTCATCAAAGAAGAATCTAGACATAACCATGGAATTATATGAAGTCTTCATTAGTGAGAAGTGTAATTCCTGGGTCAACTTCTCCATTGTTATCATGATGGTGTCATGGAGGTAAGAATAAATAGGGAGACAAATATTGAAATACACGGAAAAAGTATCCTATATCCACTCTAGAATCTCATGTGTGTAAATCAATCATTATGGATGTTGATTCTCTACCTTAAGTGCTAGTATTGAATCATTTATAAATATAAGCTATAGTATCTCTTTGCATACCGACCTAAAATATAACTCTAGGAAATCAACATGAACCTTATTCACCCATGGGTGACAAGAATAATGGGCCTTATGTACCAAAAAAACTTTTGAATAATGTAAGTATCCAATATTAAGAACATATATTCACCCATTATGGCATAAGATACCATTTTCCTAAAAGGAAAAATCTAAAAACATTTCCTTTTAGGGTATTTTGAGAGTCTAATTAAAGTCTTAACTCCTTATAAGAAGCAACCCAATAGATATGCTCTAGGCTGTGATACCTCAAGTCAGTAATAGCTCTTATAATAGTTACATGATGTCTCCTATAACTAAGGGTGTGTACTACAACATTCTCAGTATCTTTAATGTGCTCAATGTAAAAAATGGTACTAAACAAACAAATCCATAAAACATCATTGTTGGTAATTTAGGTTTGGCTAAGAGATAATATTAATGAGCCTTACATGGTAAGTCCATGATACAAAGTGATTCCCCTTAAAAACATTTTTATAATATAGTACAACATGTGCAATAGCTAAAAAATATAAATAATTGGTGGAATATTTAGTCTCATAATCCTTGAGATTCTATGACTCTTATGTTACCACCCTAGCATTTTGCATAATGGTTCCAATAACCTCTTTTTAGACATCAATATAAACCAAAATGTCTTTTATAGGATAATGAATTTCCATGATAGGATCGCTAGTGAGGCACTTATTAAGAGTTATGTATTCCCTATCCCATGCCTATGTCCATAGAAACAACATCCTTTCATATAAAGGGAAGTTATGGAATGAACAAGAAGTGAAATGTCATGAAAAAACCTATTATAATAACATAAATATACACACCTCATTGATTTATGTAGGTTTTAAACAATCAATAATTTCCCAACTATTTGATAGATCTACAAATAGTTGCTCACCTAAGATAAAATGGACCAAATATTTGGTCTAAGTCATAAAAAAAATAACATTTAGATATGCTACCAAATACCAGCTTCTCTCAAAGAAAATTAAGAACCCTTTATACATGTTCATAATTTTCCTCCATGGTTTGAGAATAAATAAAAATATCATATAGAAAATTCAAGGTTAACTAAACTAGATATTAATGAAACATGTCATTTATTGGGCTCATAAGAACTTTTGAAACATTGGTTACCTAAAGGGTACCATTATGGACTCATTATGGGCATTTTGAGTTTAGAAGGCTACATTATGGATATATTAATTAACTATACTAAATTGGTGGTATGATGACTTAAAAAAAATATTCAATAGCACCTCAACACTTTTGAATTGGTTAAATAAATTGTCAACTCTAGGTAACAAATAGTTGTGATTTTTTATGGTTAATTTATTCAATCTTTTGTATTCAATACAAAGGCATAGTAAATTTTCATTTTTTTTACAAAAATAACTAACACACCACAAGAGGACACACTAAAGATTATTTAACCACTCCCCAAAAATTATTGGACCAACATTAATCTAGCTAAGCTAGAGTGTGGTCAATATGTATTGAACTAGATAACTCTACTATAGGTATAATATAAATAGGTAAATCAGTGTCCCGCTTAGTCAACATTCTAGGTATTTAATCTATTAAAACATATGTGAATTATCATAGCAGTGAGTGAAAATCTAAATAATTCACATCTATATCATATTTGGATCTATCACTCACCCAAATTGCATATAAGTAACACCCCTATAGAAAATTCTGCCTAATCTACATAGTGTAAATCAAAGAGAAGAAAATAGGTCTCTAAAATCTATAAATAGCCATATTTAGATCTAAGTCTTAAAAATATTAGATATGTTTGTCATAGATATTAATGAAAGGATTTTGAGTCTTTAGCCAATCCATGCCTCACACCACATCATAAAATCCTAAGGGTAAGGTATGAAAATTTAGATAAGTGACAAATACTCTAAGGACTAGCACTAAACCATCGATAAATGAAATGATTGAATATATAACCCCAATAAACATATTTACTATCTAAGGGTCTAACTACCTATAAGCCATGGCTCTACAACATTTGACTATTAAGGGTAAAATAATTAAATCCAAAACACTGGGATCAAAAATAATTGATAACGATAAATTTTTGATATTACAAGTTGCCTCAACAACTATGGCCTAATGATCAACCTAGTGATCATATACTTCAACATATACCCTGTGTGCTTGACCAATATCACCCGATATCTACTTGGACGTAGTTTTATTTATGAAAAGTATTATATTTACTCCTATAATGGCAATCTGTATAAAAATAATGCCCACCAAAAATAAAACATTTTTCTTTCAATGCTAGCCATAATTAAGAACCAAAGGTAGGTTCAGACTTGTATGCACTTCCTTGTCTAGATTGATGACTTTGAACCATTGGATGACATTTTCTCTACTAGTAATATCCATCTCTCTAAGTGGGTTATTTACCTTGTACTACTCTCTCTATCCCTGTAAGGTTCTCAAGGAGGGCATATTTGTCCCTATCTCTATTATTGGACCTAGTGGCTGTGTTATTTGTGTTGTTTTCCATGTTCTTAACCCCACTGGCCCTTTTGAGGTGTATAAAATTTAATGCATCATCCATGGGTAATATGTTTCCCTAAGCTCTACTATATATATTTTTAATTAATTTTATCCCTAAGGCACTTATGGGCCTCCTAGGTTATGCCCTTGTTCTCCTTAACAATCAATTCCTTTTCAATCGATAAGTAATGAGTCCTTGGGTCGAGAATGCATACAACATTAGCTATATAAGAATTGATCGCTATAGTTAAAAAAGTCATAATAACATTATCATCATGTGTAAACTTATGCTATGGAATGATATTGAGTAATATACATTCATACTCTATAATTATTCCTCATTGTTTTAGGGAATGAAATTCATCAATCCTTCAATGTTTAAAGTGTCTGGTAAGGTACTTCCTTTTTCCCTATATAAAATATGTTCCAATTTGAGAGTCTCAATATCAATTTCTATTTTAAATTAATCCTTCTACCAACAAAACATTTATCCTCAAATAATATGTAACAAGTTTAACTCATATATTCAAGTAATATCCACATGTGATTAATAATATACTAACATTACACAAACAAGGATTTACCTCAACCCCATATATGAATGAAGAAAAAGTGGGTGTCTATAATATGGTAAACTCATATATGTGATTAGCAATCACTCTCCCTTTATTCATATCTCATCGAGGTGATTATGATATATAGACATCTCCTCTTCGAGATATGGATCTTCAATGATGAATCATAAGAGATTGTGATATGTGATGATAAAAATTATGAGATATCAAATAACATTAGCTTTTAGGAGATGATTATCATCCCCAAAAATATGAAAAATTGTGTATGCACTAAGATATAAAATTATTCTAATAATCTTTAATGTTATACATTATCCCTTGTACCTCTAATTATGATTGAGAAATAAGGTGATTAACTCGCTCAGTATGAGTGTGTATGCCCTTTTGGAAAACCCCAACTAGTTTTTAAATAGAATATAATATATATGTACCAAAATCTATTGGATCATGTTATACGATATGTGGAGGTTCCACATATGGATCTTGATGCTCCTGTTGAATATCTAGATCTATCAACCACAAGTGAGGTAACGAGAGAAATAATATATCAACCACAAACTATAATTTATCCTCACAATTCTTACATCATCTAGGTCAAGAGAGGGGATCACGACATCACTCAAAAGGTTACTTAACCTCTTATTTCAGTCTCCCATCCCTCAGCTAAGATCTAACATCATGGTTTAAAATAATTAACCTAGTTTGAAATATCTACATAGAAAGGATTTCAATAATTAATTTAATAATAAAAAATATAAGGGTTCTAAAAGGGATAGAAGGGCACCTGTATAAATCCATCAGATTAGTTAACATTGGAAGAGGAGTAAGAATATTTTTAAAATACATTCTGATTGATTAGTAATAATAAAAAAATATCATCAATTAAATATAAATCACCCACTTAACATATAAACAAATAATCATTAAATATAATGTCATCCAAGAATAGTTTTAAAATGTGACCACCCAATATAACAATTATAGTAAATGAATAACCAATATCATTTCTAATTTAGCTCCAAGTTAAATTCTAATATATAATAAGTAGTATGACACAAAAGGGTTAATTATAATAATCCCTTTTATTTACCAGTCTCAGATGGAAAATAAAATTATCGTTGATCCCCAAGCCAAAATGAAACTGCAATTACTTTTTAATAAAAGGAAGTGTCTCAAATAAGTTGACCAAATTTCATTTAATTTTATATTTGACTCAATATCATTCTTATTCCCTCCATTAATTCTAGTGAGATATGGAAGTAATATGTACACACATGTATTTAATGGAATAATTCTTCAGAATCATTCTATAGATGACAATTATTCACAGGGTAAGCAAAAAACAACATATACGAGAATTCAAAAGGTGTTACATTTTTTTAATTATTATTCACTCTCGATTTTAGAATAACCAACAACACTTGTATATGGTCTATGTTTTTATAAAGAGCATAATCTAGTTGTATCCTCCTTATTTTATGCTTGGGGTGTTTCAAAACTATGTTTATCTTTAATGCAATTATATATATTTATTCCTATATATCTACATGCCTCTTCAAAAACATGGATTATATATATAGTTGAAACAAGCATAGTCATTGATAATATATACAACTCATCAAAAAAAAATTATTGAGATATATAATATTAAAGACTGTACTTATTTAATCTTTGTGTGTGTGTCTATCCCAAGGGCATACGTGTAGCCATCATTCCACCAAATGGGACTACAGCTTAGGTGTCCCCCATTTTAATACTATGGCGGCCTTGCAACCATACCATTAAATGATTGGAAGGTGGCCTTTTCCATGGATCCTCCCATATAGTATGGTAAGGGTGGCAATGCCAATGTCCCTTCCAAATTTATATGGGGTGGGTTGTGATTAGCAACTCTGGATCCCTAGTTTTTTTTAATAATTTTTAATAGAATATAAATGTTACATTTTTACCCCTTTTACACAAACACACACACGTACATATTTCTTTTTAGATAATAACTTTGTGTACATATTAATATGTGTATAATCTTTCTCTGATAGAAATATGCATTGTTTTCAAATGGGTAATTTCTTCTACCTGAATAATTTCATATTCGAAAGTAGAAAAAACTATTACCTCTAAGGTATTACCCACAAGGGTAATTTAAATGTATTTTTAGTGTGCTTAAATAAGGTTTATAGTAAAAATAAACTCACTACGATGTAATTTTCAAGCACTATGTTCTATCAAAGGGTATTTACCTTATGAAAAATAATTATTTTTTTGGTAAATAGATAAAAAAAAATGCATCTTTTTTTTTATAAATAGATAATGGAAGCAATTTTTTCAATAGTCACAATGGTCAGTAAAGTTTAGATCTGCATAACTAGATAAGTAGGAGATGGTAAATTTGAAGGTCCCTCTAACCATTATGGTGATTGTGCTCTGCCTCATCCAAATTTATGTGCCACTACCCTATCAAGTGAAATTTAGGTGAGTCCTTCTAGGAGGTGTTAGATTTATGCAGTGTGTACGAAATCCTCAAACCGTTTCCATGAGTGCAGAGATTTATTCAAGTCTCAGCTTCTTTTTAGCTATTTTATAGGTGTTCCTACTATGGTATATGCATCCAAGCCTTATATCCCTCTATATTTTATTTCTCTTTAACATAGTGATGCTCCTATGTTATTCTCTAAGGTAACTCTAGCAATGGTTATCCATGATTATGTTATTTAGGATATGGATCTTGATTTTGGATACATTTTCATGTTTGGTTAGTGTGTGATCACCCTCATTTGGTCTATTCATCTTCCCATCTAGGCCTTCATTTGTGAGAGTTCTATTTTTACTCCATCCTTCACTAAGTTAAGCTCATGTTTCATCCATGTGGTTTTCCAAAGCCCTTTAGATGGAGATTTTGTTTAGAATTATGGAACCCAGGTTTTCAAAAAAATTGGTTTTTTTTGTGTCTACTCCCCATTTCTTGACCCAATATATGTTTGAATCTTGGCTTCTCCTTTTGGATGAAACTTTCTAATCTTTTTCTTGTCTTAAGAAGAGAGGAGAACATGAAAATGTTGGGTAATAGTGTGGGATCCTTTTATAAAGTTGTCAAAATATATTGCAGGAATAAATTTGTGAAAGCTTGTGCTCTCCTTGATCTTTCCAAACCACTCTTCCATTCAGTCCGTCTGATCTCCTATCAAGGTTCCTAGACTCAATTTCAAAACTTTAATAGTATTATTTTCCAATGTTTTAGTTGAAATATCGTCAATCATTATACGTTTGGGTGTCTTTATAAGTCTTGTGGGTTAGCTTCATCTCACTCTTAGTCAATGTGGAGGAATAAAGATGGGGTTATAGATAAATATTTTATGTGGTACAATCATGTAAGTTTATATCATCATTCTGCTTCCTCTCAAACTATTTTTGTTTCTCAATATTGTGGGCTTCCCCCCCCCAAGAAATTGAGATGTTGAAGGAATTATTTGCACCAAGGTTCATTTTAGTGGGCCATATAAAAAATCTATGAATGTCTTAAGGCAAATCATTTATCCAATGGTGGAATGTGAATTTAGAAGGCATATCGATGCACAAGTGAATCATGTGATACCACCTGGTAAATGATGCAAATGAGCATTGGTAGTATATATATGGGCATATGTATAACACAGTCAAACACTGGCATGCAACATGGTGTTGGTAGGCACCAGTATCATTCAAGCTAACATTAGATGGTATGGGTAGACACTAGAAACATGCAAAAATGTATATGTGCAGTGAAAATGGATGTTATCTACATGTCTATGAATTCCAAACACCACATCATGGTGTTGGAATTTATCCACATTATGAGTTGGTATTTGTCCACACACAACATGCATTGGTATTTTCTATAAATCTCAATAAACATCCACATCATGCTGGTGAATGTTGATGTGATATGGGTGCATGTTTAGGATGTGTAGAATAATGTCAATGCTATGTGCTATTGCTCACCAAGCACCCATGTGAATTAAAAGTTAAGGGTAGTGTTTATAGTGTCTCTCACTTGGGAGAAGTTACCTGGACATGCATGTGAGATAATTATCCCCCATACATAGATGCTACTAATTTGTAGCCCATAGGTATAACTAGATGCCACTATCTATTGGTAGATGTTAGGAGGCTACAGGTATCCACTAGTAGAGTATGAATGTCCACCACTATGAGCATCTATCGATTTACCACAAGCATCTATTGGTAACTCACAGGGATCTACTAATAACTAGAGGGAATCCACCTCTAGGCCACACACATGTTATAGTAACCTAGGCCCTATAGCCATTTATGGGATACCTACCGACGGTTGACCACAATATCTTGGTAGAAGATCATAACCTATGAGTATTCACTTGCATCCTTTAGGGCCATGGGCGTCTTCCAATAGCATGCGAGCATCCACTAACAAGCTGCAAACATCCATTATAGGGCATCCCATGGGTGCCCGCCTGAAGTATTTAGACATGTGCCTAAAGACTACTAGAATTTGCTCATAGGGTACCAGTGCTAGCCAACAAAGTTAAGTGTTTTTTATTTTATTGACATAGTTTACATTATTCATTGTATCGATTTACTATTGAGACTATTGGCATCCACCTAACTGTATAAGGTAAAGTCATCAAGATTGGATTTCAAGGTATTGGCGAATTACATTTGTATAAGGATATTTATATTCAAATGTAGGTGAACCTATCCTCAAAATTAGCTTTGACCTAAAAAATTTAGGTCATCCCACCCTGTTGGCCACTCCACAAAAATCATCAAATGCTAACTTTGAAAAATAGACTATTTATATAATAATGAAAATTCACCACTAAATAAAACTTGATCTACACCCCCATGAGGGAGGTGATGATGAGGGAATTAATGGTTGCCATTCATTTTATATCTCCTCCACAATGGATTGAGGTGGTCTCCACCCCTTCTTGGCTAAATGTTGAGAGACCATAAGTTGATGTGGAAGCTACCTCTAAAAATAAAGGATGGAGATTAGAGGGTGAAACATTGAGAGTGGAAGTAGAGGTATTGGTGAAAGATGGTGACCAATGGAAATTAAAGGATCTTTTTTCTAGACCCAAAAAAAAATGGCTTCTACATGTGGTTAATTCTACTCTCCTTGCTTGCATCCTTTTTATCTTTTGTGTGATTTTTCACCCTTATACTCTCTCCATGGTAATGCTAGTGTGGTTTCTTTGTTACTACTCTTTGTTATTGAACAATAATATTATTTTATCACTTCTTTTCTTTTTAATTTGGTTGAGATTTTTTTCGTGTGTGTCCAAATTCTCTCTATTTGTTTCTTTCAAGACCTTTATTATTATTGTATTGACTAGAACTCTATTTATATCTTAAAATTGATTCTAAACCTCAATCAAACATTATTCTTAGATTCTTATTTTTTATTAAAAGTATGTAATAAGGAAGAGCCCATCTCAAAACCCTTCTATAACCAATATAAAAAAAACTTAACACATGCACACACGCACGCACGCACGCACACACACACACACACACACACACACACACACACACACACACACACACACACACACACACACACACACACACACACACACACACACACACACACACACACACACACACACACACACACAAATTTTTAACCTTTCACTCCGCTCATGCTAATTTTAACTTTAACGTTGAATGGCTAAGATACTAGAGTACAGATGTTGCGATAGTTATTAGTCCTGAAGGGGGACTATTGTCTTCATTTCTTCTTAACCTATTATTATTTCCTAGTATGTTGGCCAATACCAATGCATCATTTTCTCCACTAAAAAATATATGAAAGTTTGGCAAAAAGGAACTGCATGTCTTTTAACACACTTAATATAATATTATATTTTATGAGACGCTGATTGGCTGAGCAAATTCTATGTTATTTCTACCTTATAGCAGATCGAGGTAGCATGTAAATGTCAAGACAATCTTCATGTTAATTAAGGTACATTAGTTTTAGTTTTCATGGAGCAGTGTGCATAGGGAGGTTGAACACCATACGATAGGGCAATAAGCATACCTTGGCAGCGAGGGAAAATTTAATAAACATACAACAAGATGGCGGTGCATCTGCTGGCAGCCATTCATCATGCCACAAATGAATTTTTACCTCCACCTATATTCACCATGTCTAGGATTTAAACCACTTGAAGCAACCTTTTCATGCAACAACATTAATGTGGTCTCCATATCAATTTTTATTCTATTCTTTTCATTAACTCAACCCAAGAGTAACACTGACACCATTCTCTTTTCTCAACTATTTCAACTCAAGTGGAACCACATTCCATTTCAATCAAGGATTTAACAGAATCAGAAATCCTCTCTACGCTTTCAACAGACTATAAATATCCATTTATCTCCATGTCTGGACATGGCATATATATACTATGGGAGTTTTTCATTTTGGGAGTGCGATTTGCTTTATATTGACCACTGTGGGCAACAAACTAGAGAGGAAGAGGTTGTTTCTCTGTAAAAGCACGATGGTAAGAATAATAATTCTAAATTTAAATTTAGCACTTCGTAGTCAGGGTTTGATGATAAAACATTTGGAAAGCTCAATCGACTTCCCCTACTCGAAAAAAGACTCCTCTTAGGCTTCTTTGCTTGCTAATTGGCTTATCATTCTTTTTTACTTGTTATTTTTCACCTTGTGCATTTTGTGATCATGGTCAACATTTTATTTTACTTTTTCACCTTTCACATGGTTGTATGGCATCAAATGTTTTAATCCAATATATTTTAGTTCTCCATGAAATTGTTACTTTCTTATAAATTCTTCTTCAAACCCAAAATGCCATGTTCTTAATTCTAAAATTTACAGGGCTTTGTGCTCACTAGCTCTATGGGTCCTGCAATACTCCTGTGGATAGATTCCTTTATGATGCAAACTACCTATTCTTTACATACTTTTACCGTTTAGCATCTTTTTTATTTTCATAAATTTTTTTTAGATAATGATATCTAGTTTGGCCTATCTCAAAGTGTTGTGCCTCATTTTTCACCCATGCAAAAACAAGAAGTTTTTAGTTGGCACCCTCATTCAACATCTATGATCCACAAATTTAGTAAAGCACTTTTGGTTGGTGTTATTAGTGATCCATGTAATAGCCAATCCCAACACCATGAAAGGCAAAATTAGTGCAATTAGTAATAGAGTCTATATACAAATAGTCAATCAAGTAGGATTAACAGTAGATGGCCAGAATTCAAAGAAAAATACATTTTTACAAAAGAAAATTGAAATCAAAAGCATCATTTGCATACAACTAGTTGCCACTCGTAGCTTCCACAATCCAAAAAAGATTAGTTTAACATACTCTTTTTTAGAGGATGAGTTTTTTTTTTACTAGGCGTGCCCACATAGGTTAGTGGCTTTAGAGATCTAGTCATAAGGAAAACCTACACGTACAATGGTATAAAAATCATTTAAATATCTTTTACCATTGTACTTATTATGGTGTTGGCTCTTATTATTAGATAAAAATTCATTTTAGTGCCTAAAACACATTTTTAGATCTAAGAATGAGGAAAAACTATGAATAGCATCCTATTCATCGAAGTGCTTGAGTCTGCAAAGCACACCACCTGTCAAACTATTCACATGGGCAATGTCGATGTGTACTTAGATTGTGATCAATTTTTGATCTAATGAATCTTGGGTTTTTTTTTTCTTTTGGCTATGAAGCTAACCAAATTTGCATGTAGAGGATTCTCTGTGGCCTTGTTGGCTGAGAAACAGGTGCTGCTGGTGGTGGCATTGAAACCAGAGGAATGGGGACAATCTAGCCCAACAATCTAGCAAATTGGCCTTTCTCTAGTAAAATAGGTTGTCATTCTTTATTTGTGTAAATTTGTTCATCTTCGGGAAAGCCCAAACTGAACTTGCGGTCAAATGATTTTTTTATTTTTTATTGTAAAACTTGAAAAGAACCCAAGTAATTGCCATGGCAGTGCGATGGGCAAGAAGGATAGCAAGCCAATGATTTTTTTGATGCATTTTAGTGTTATTTGTTGGTGATTGTGAAGCCATTAAAATTGTATTTATATTTAAAGGAAAGATAATGTATTTTCTATGCAAGAACAAGACACCAAGCGAGCCCATGTGGAGGTTCAGTTTGGGAATTATTGTCTAATGAAGAAGCCATGAAGAAGTTTCCCAAGGGTTTTCAGACCATGGCTGTCCCATCTGGCAACGTTTCCATCAGGGTAATTACGCAACATGATCTTTGATCTTGATTTATCGATTCTTCAGTTTGTGTTTTGCGATTTATTATGGTTGTCATCTATGCTTTATTATTAATGGTTTGTTTGTAAATTTATTCCTTCTTATTTAAGCTAGATTATGACTGTGGTCACAATTTTTAAAAAAAAAATAGATCAACAATATCTACTTTAAAGATAGTAAATCATAATACACTCTGTAACTGAGTTGGCAGATTTGATAATATTGTAATATATTTGTTTGGTATGACTTTTTTGTTGTGCAACAACTGGCTTAACCTATGGTGTTAGACAGGTTGGATTAGGCAATGGTTGGGTTAGTGCGATCTGAAGAATGGATTTATTCGTTAATTAGTAAGACGGGGTTTTTTCGATCTAGTTTCCAACATGCAAAACTAAACATTTTTTCAGTTTCATAAAATAATATCTTTGCATGTGCATGCATTGATTTTAGTATTTTAACCTTGCAAAACCTATGTTTCATGAATCAATAACATCTTCAAATTAATCTCCCCTTCCCGCAGGGACTAGGCGCTTTGCGCCCTTGTTAACTTGATCACTTCGTTTATATAGGTTAAGGATCATTTCTCATATTCGTTAATAACTACACATCGTAATGTATGTTCTCAGTCAATATAACGTGGTCTTCATTAAGCACCACACTCAAAGATTTGAAACGTAACAAAGTCCTTCGTTCTTAGACGATTTTTTCGATAGGGATCCCTGTAAGAATGAAAAAACAGCTTTTGTGTAAAGATAAATAAATAAAAACAATTCCAGCTTGACTGGCAATATGGCCTCTGACGGTTATAATAAGTAATAATTAACAGGTGCGACCTCGTACTTCTTGTCAAGTATTTTCGTAGACCAAATGATGTCCACGAGTTGGCAGAGTTTGAGTGGAATCTGGCTTACCAGATATTTGATCTGTAGCACTTTCTGGAAAATATTTGAAATTGGTCGCTATTTAGAAAGGATGCATGGCACGATAAGGCATGCCATGGGATCACAAAGTGAAGACTCGTGTATTTTGGTTCATGAGATTGAATAACAGGCCCCATTAATTAATGAACATAGATCCATTATTTTATAAAATTCTCCCTAAAGATCCATATGTCTATAATTAAAAAAAGGATAATAATGTGGCCATGATTATTTAAGGGTCTCGAGCGACAAGACAAAGGAAATATGACTCTTTAGTCCTAGGTGGCGAATGATATTACATCCTTTAGCCTTATGCATAAATTAAATGAGGTGGTTGTAGATTATTTAAGCATTATAACCTAATGTATATAATGTTATATAAAGTTGTGATTATGAACATTAGGATTTAATAATACATTCAATGGGATGTTAAAAATACTATAACAAAAAATATTATTCAACGAGGTTACAAAATCTATGGTCAAAATAATCAAATTAAAGTGAACTTTAAAGCCTAGAAACTATTAACACAAAGTGGACACCAAATTATACTCAACCTAAATCTAATCATAGTAATTTATATCTGACATAAAATGTGAAGTAAAATTTAAATACATTGTGAAAATGAAAGCAACCTGGTTCACAAATTGAAATAAGAAGAAAAAAATTGTAAAGTGAAAAGTATCTCAATTTTTTGGATTACTCCAAGATCTTTGAATGTTTAGGAATGCACAAAAAACCTAGGAATGGATGAGATCAAAAACACCATAACAAAAATTACATCAAAGGAATCAAAAGCTTTATTAACTAATTAGGTAAAAAGTACAAATAAGGCATATTATATAGTGAGAGATTAGATCACCAAAAAAGTAACAACTCAGCTCACTATTATAAAAACACATTAAGTGTAATTCTTCTAATGACTTTAACAATCCTAAGCAAGCTAACTAACAAGTGCGTAGGTAAAATCAAAAGTGGTAAAAATCCTACAAACACCCACCTGAAGCATAGCTTAAGTTGATAAGATAATTGGGTCCTGGAAATGAGCCCTGATGATGTACCCAAACACAATGCAACTCCCATAAAGAAGAGAAAAGGAGAAAAATCATAGGATAAAACTCCTCTTCAAAAGAGATCAAAGTGAGAAATAGTAAATGATATAGGGAAGCATCTGCCGCTGTTGGTGATGTACATATCTATTTTACATTGATAAACATTGAACTGTGTACTTCGGTTGAACCAAAATAGGCGTCCTTATCAATTGATCATGACTTAAACTTGGATAGCTTTTAATGGAGGATGTACGCAGCTGATATTGTTGCTGACGACGAGATCTTGCAATTGCATCATAAAGAAGATTATTGCTCCCATTTTGCGCAAATTGGCTATTATGATTAAACTCGGGTGATTGAAACAAACATGGTGAGGAATACTCGCGCTGCGACAAGTCAGAATAAGCGGCGCCGTGTCCAATTCCACCACGGTGCTCTATCACCGCCGATATTTAACCCATTAGTGTGAATGGGTAATCCGTTAATGTTGAAATTACGGATGGAACCTCGACACTACTTTGAATGATGTCATTTTTGTAAATCGAGTAGAGACTGACCTTATTATTGTGATGCTTATTATGGTCTTGTTGTCACACTTGTTGAAAACAGTGAAAATATGGTGAAAATTTTAATTTTTTAAAAAATGAGTAAAGATTTTTGTATTTCACCGGAAAATGTTAGAAATTTTGAAATTTTTGAAAATTAAAATTTAGGGTATATTGATGTATTCATTTCAAAATGTTTTTTAACCCTGTTTGAACGATCTATTCAAAACATTTCGAGCTTTCCCGGTAATTTGCCAAAACCTTTTTTTTTTTGCTTTTTGCGAGTTGCATAGACATATTTTTCTTTTTCATAACTTGTGCAAAGTGCAAAAATGTTTTCGGTGCTAAACGCTATGTTCAAAACATTGCTAGCTTTCCCGATAATTTGCCAAAACCTTGTTTTTTGCTTTTTGTGAGTTGCATAAACATATTTTCCTTTTTCATAACTTGTACAAATTGAAAAAATCCTTTTCGCTTCCATGCAAGTTGTAATTTGTTTTTTAGTTTTCTCTAGCCATTCAAATAAACTTTCCACTACTTGGCTGTGCAAATTGTAGATTTCTTTTTTCACTCCCGTGCAACTGTTGTGATTATTTCCCCAAGCCGTGGAACTGAGACTTACTCTTCCCAATAGTTTCATGTTCAAAACAAGATTATCGACATGTATATCAAGTGCAGCAGTTTCGTAGATGCTCATCAAATGTTTGATGAAATGACATAGCAAAACAACTTCTCGTGCAATGTGATGACTGTAAATTACAAAAGATATGGGTGACTTCATCAAGTTTTGGCATTATTTCATCAAAATGCAATGAACGGGTGTCCAACCCGATCCCTTTAACTTTGCCAACGTGTACTCTGAGCATATGCCAAATTAAAAGCTTTGGAAAAAAATATTGACATTCATGTAAGCATAATGGAAAGTGGATTTTTGTCAAACATTGTAATTGTAGGTTCCCTGGTAGATATGTGTGGACAATGTGGAAGCATTCATAAAGCAAAAACTATTTGACAAAATGAATAAATGTAGAAGATTCTCATAAAGTGTTTTACAATATGCTCGAAAGAGACGTTGTCTCTTGAAATGCTATGCACGTAGGATATTGTCAGAATGGAAGCTAAGCAATGGTGTAAATAAGAGATCTACATGACGACATGATAATACAAGGATGTTTCCAAATTATTCTTTGTGAGTGGGTGTGGAGTATATTTCAAATTGGCCAATGGATCCTCCTTTGCACCCCCTGAAGACAATTTTATTTTTATGGATGTCCATGATATAATTCTATATTAGAATGTGACAATCCCTAGGGATTATTGTGTTGTTTCTCATAGTATAGAATTTTTTGGAGGATGAACCTGTAAAGCTTTACGATGATGTTGGTGGTGTATGAAAACAAATGAATCAGATCCATGATTTATTAGAACTTTCCCTTTGACATCCACAACTCTTCAAATAAATTGGTTTGAGGCCTCCAAAGGGTGTTATGTTTTATGGACCACCTGGTTCGAGGAAAACCTTAAATGTTATTGCAGTTGCAAATGATACTGGTGCATTCTCTTTTTGTATCAATGGCCCTGAAATTATGTCAAATTTAGCAAAAGAAAGTGAAATCAATCTCTGAAAGCCCTTTGAGGAGACTGAGAAAAATACCCCATCCATTATATTTATTAATGAAATTGATTCCATAGCCACCCAAAGCCTCATCACATCCTTAAAGAAAAGCCTCTCTACACCATAGTGGAGCATTTCAAAAAGTTCATATCAATAGTCATGGAAACACTATATATATTAAAAGTTGGATTGGAATATAGGTACATGCCACCCGTAGCTAAAGTGGTCACAGTAGTTTTGAGTTGGGTGTTTGGATGAGTTTGGATCGTTATAATCAGAGAGCATCAGTTTCCTTTTCTTCTCAAGGTTCACCATTGGAACAAGTTCAATGTCAATACAAGAGGCACCTTTATAGAGAAATGTTGCTTCATCTTCAAATTTATAAATCTAATTATGGGAGTGAGCCCTATACGAGTGATAGCTCCAGGGTCACAGGATATGAATCATAAAGATGAAGAATATAATGGCAAGGTACTGGATATCTTTGACAATGCATATGTAATAGTGAAATATGATAATAGATCACATGCTATGCTCAACCTTTGTATGTTTGTTAAGGTAATAAAAATAAACAAGATATTTTTGTGGTTGGTGACATCATGAAGGGTGAGGCTTTTGTGTCAAATGATATTGTGCATATTTCATCCCCAAATATGATTAACAGAATGGTGATCAATATTTATCCCATGCATCAAATAACATACTTTGAGGATGAGAAGACATAACCAACATATAAAGTATCAGTTGATTTTGAATTATCGACCCACATAAATGTTATCTCAAACTAAAGATGTCCCCAGAATCTCACATATAATTTGCACTTGTGTGCCAAAGCTTGGATCACATGTCTTAATGAGAAATAATGACTACAATATAGTAACAAAAGACTACATCAAATGAAATGAATGTGACTAATAAAAATGAACACAATGGTTCATGGGCTACCTAGTCAAAGAAATGCAATCAACTGGTCTCCAAGTGGAATCAAATTCATTCAAGGTAATTTGTTAAATGGTTCACATGATTTCTATATGCTTCCAAATGTGGTATACATGTCTATCTTGGCATAGATAACTGATACAAAGTATTTTCGATGGCCTTTTTTAGTACCCTCCATCTATTGAAGACATGAATACTTTTCAAAGATAAAGATCAGATCAATGGCTTTCATGTCATTTTATAAAAATATGGAGAAGGTATTTTTTGAAAATCCTACAATTATTTCATGGACGTCTTTGATAAGGAGATCAAACTCCTAAAACTGGGAACAATCTCTAGAGTAAATGTTTTGATAATGAAATGTGAGAGAAATAATTGATATGCTGAAAAAATCTAGAAGTGCTTGGTTTCTAAAGCAAATCATGCAATTTTGATTTGTACATTTCAAGTGGTACAAAAGCACCAAAGTATTTTTGCATCGTTCAAGTGGTGGAATTTTGTAAATTCATTTTTGCATATGATGCAATTTCTTCAATGCACTTTTGCATCACTTAAGTGGTGCATTTTTATAAAATCGCTTTTGCACCTTCAAAAATTCAAACAAGGTTATTATGCATCATAACCACCTCCCCATTCTATAAATATGAATGTAAGGTTCATTGTAAAACAAGGTACTTTTGACAATGAAACTCTATAGAAATTTTTAAAGGATGAGATTGTATTTTTGACTCAATAAAGATCAGAATAGAGAGATTTTACAGACTTTGTTTTCAAAATTTCTTTTTGAGTTATAACTTTGCATATGATTCATTTGTCTCTATATCTTTACTTTCAAATTATTTTCATAATCCCTATCAAATTGTCAAAAAATGAGAATTTCGCATTATGTACTTGTTTTAGAATCTTCTTGTGTTTTTTTTTATAAATATGGAATCTTGGTGGGGTTTAAGTAATATTTTAATTATCTTTTATGCGTAATATTTTAATTAGTATTAGAAAATTGTCTCAATATATGTTTTGCACTCCTAAGGGTGTAATTAAGTCTTTACCACCCATTGAGTGAGAGAGGTTTCCATGCACATAGTGTTTTACCCTTCTTGGACTATTCTAGTAAGTTTCTGTATTTAGTTATCTAGAGTTGTTTTTAATTTTTTCAGGGTTATCATTGTTGTTTATGTATTTAGCTGACTATAATAACCCTATCCTCCCTTATTTCTTTCCTTTCTCTATTCATCATTTCTTTCCATTATTCATTTCTTTCTCTTCATTTCTATTCTACCTATTTTACGTACTTTCAGGGTAAAAGTATGAAACCACCAATAGAAAATATTTTTGTTGTAAATAGTTGTGAATAGTTTTTTCCCCATTTTTTCTCTTTTGGCTTTCAATAAAGGTAACTCCACCTACCAATAGGAGAGAAACTTTGTCCTACAATGCTGACTAATATAATAACTCAGTTCCCACATTGCTGACTCAAAGTCACCAATTTATCCCCTTTACAATTTTTTGAGACAACAGGGCCATTAAAGATGCTTTTTATGGGAAGTTAAGTTTGGCCTTTGATCCTCTAAATGTTGAGTTAGTGTCTTCATAAGCTTTGACAGCATCGTAAGCTGTCTGGAATGTTCCCAAGGATATTCGAGTTGCTTTCATTGGATCACGAATCTCCACTACCCATTTACGCCATGATCTGCCTTACTCCTCTGTAATTCCTTTTTCTCTGCTTCTGCTGCTTGGAATTGGAGTTTTGTTTGTCATATACAGGGAGCTCATCATTATTCCTCTTCAATATCACTTGGTGTGAGTGATTTCTCTTCAGCCTTTTCTTAATACTATTTTCTTTTGATTGCAGTGAAATGACAAAAATATATAAGAAAAACATATTCATTTACAAGTTTTAATTCAAATCAATGATCCTCAAAAAAAGTCACTTCTTAGACGCCTATAAGATCATGTTTTTTGGTTAGCTCTAAATATTGATTTCTCTTTGGTTTTTGAAAATTTTATTTTCTCATGTGATCCGACTTGGATCATGAAAACTGAAATATTCTCAAACTATTCTAGTTTGAATAGATTCAGTCGTCAACGAAGCAATACCGTGTATAAAAAGGGATAAGGAAATGGAGAGGTTCCAGATGAGTCGATGACCTTAAATTGAAATAGCATCAGGGAAAACAGAGTAACTCAGATTATTTACTTTCTGAGGTCAAAACCGCCAATTCATAGAGAGCAAAAAAAATGGAACAAAAATAAAAAATTAAATGGGAAAATAAGAATTCTTAGAACTATTATGTCTATTTCTGACATTACATAAGGTCTATTGTTTTGGATTTGGAAAAAAATTAGATAATAAATATACAGTTTACAATTACATTTTTTAAATGACAGACGGCGGAACGGTTGGGCGAATGACAGGATACCAAACAACTAGTGACAACAAACAACAGCAGCAATCAAAGGGTGTGGCTTAATTTTACACAAGTTTTCTAAACTTGCATGTTTAATAATCCACGTTATTCTATGTTGTGGTTTAACAGAAGAAATTGAACAGTTTGAGTAACGATAAAAAGACTTCATCCCTCTCCATTTTATTTTTAGCTTCTTATCGAAGAATACCATGATATATAAATCTTCTGTAGAATAATTCTTTTTCATTCTTCTTCTTGGTAGAATGTCTTAGGAATTGAGCACGAAGGGAGGTCATGTACTGTGAGAAATTTGTAAAGCATGTAAGTGTGTTTGTTAATGGAATTAATCATTTGCAATAAGAAGAGTAGAAACTTAAATTTGCCACAAAATTCTTATTTTTCAATTTTATTCTTCTCAATCTTTTATTTTATTCCTCTTTTAATTTTTTTAAATCTGTGGATTTTAATGTATCTATAGGATGGATTTAATATCACGACTTTATATTTGTTCTATTAAAACTAAAAAAACATCACAATTTGTCTTCCTGTCCAATCCAAATATAATGATTGTCATGCTCATAAATATACCTAAATTTTTTCCAAAATAATCTACAATTATGTTTAAAGGAAAGAATAAATTATATTATTTCGGGAATTGTGATTGATCAATAAAATTAGATGTTATGAATCGTTTCATTTCTATCGAGAAAGTAAGTGCAGAATCATCATTAAAGTCAGAATCCATAAATGAAAGATGTGGTTTTTCATTATAGAATTGGGCTGTGGGTATTCATTGAAGAGCTAGACAGTGGGTGTTCATTAAAGAGGTGGGCGGTGCAAATGTTGGTAGCCATTTAGTGTGCCACAAACAAATTTTAACCTCCATATGTATTCACTGATCTTTGTGTTTAAGCCCTCTTTATGGTTGCTTCTTCTGCATCATGCCACTAATCTTCACCTTTGTCATTACCTTCACGCAATCCTTATTATCACCATGTCCAGCGTTTGAACCTCCCTAAGCAACATTTTCATCCAACAACATGAATGTGGTTACCATATTAGGGTATTTTCTTTTCTTTTCTTTAACTCAATGCAAGAGCAACACCACCATCATTCTTTTTTTCTCAGTTGTTTCAACTCAATTGGAACCACATTCCATTTCAATCAAGAATTTTAATGGACTCAAAAATCCCCTCTTGCTTTCATAAAATGATAAATATGCATTTATCTCCATGTCTATATATGGCATGTATATATTATATATGTACTGTTGGCATTTTTCTTTTTGGAAGTGTGATTTGCTTCATGTCTGTTTCCTGCATTATTTCTCTCTTATCTTAGAATACTCTAAGGAGCAGATAGTCATGATAGTCAAGGAAAATGTAGCTTCTCATTCATTTTTTGAGTAACTCTTAATATATTGTTATACTGTGAAAGTACACTGCTCTGCATTAGCTTAAACTATGCATAATTAATGATGATCTGGGCATATAAGACTAAATGCAATTTCTACTTTACACATTTTGTTCTTATCCTTTAGTTTCTTAGTTTGATAGATATTCTAGTGGGGCTTTAGTATATTGCTTTTCTGATCTATTATATGATTAATGTTGATTTTGAACATTGGTCCTTTTTAAAGACTATGTATTAGGGTTTGGACCCCATATTTTGTTTTATGGTCAAAGGTGGATGTATTTATTTTCCAAAAGAGTAGTAGGTACATTCTATTAAATTTTACATTGTTAAAATTTCTTAGTATATTAGTTCCCAGTTTAATAATTATTTAGATTTTTATTTCTTAAAATTTCTTAGTATGTTATTTCCCAATGTAATAATTCCTTGGATTTTTAATTCTTTTGTGTTCAAATTCAGCTAAATAGCTCAAATTTTTATCAAAATTTACAATCAGAATCAAAAGTTGGGAGTCAAACTTTCAGCCTTCCACATGGCTACTAGTGCTTTCAATACGTAGAGATGAGTAGTGTTTATAGGCAATGTGTCTGAACATGAAATTACAAGGAGACTCAATACAAATTATTTTACTAAAGTAGTTGAATTTCCCTACATCATTTTTCCTTAGGATTATCTCTCCACTACCTTCAGTAGTTACTAATGTTATTTTCTTGCATTATTCTGCCTTCCCTGAGCTCAATTCAAAGTTTCAATAAACCTGGACTATTCATCAAATATCTTGAGAAGATTTAATTATATGTGCTTATTCAAACCTTGATGCCTCTTATGTTTATTATTTTTTTAAATAAGTGCTCCAGTTTAGTAGAGGTAGCCCTTTCAATGCTTTATAGGGAATTAGTTTGTTAATATTTGACTACTCTTTTTTGGTTTTTTTAGGCAATTGTCTGTTATTCATAGAAATGAATTAAAATTCTTCATAGAAAAGACGATCAAATGCTTCACTTGGTTTATAATATAGGATTTTAACGAAAATTTACATGTTCTAGGGTTTTATTGAACCATACTATTTTTTTTTTTGTAAATATAGTTTTTTTTGGCTTAGGTTTAGGCACTGAGATTGCATCCTTATTGTTGTGTAGGGGATGAGACCAATTTTTTCTTATCATCTTTAGATTGTTAGCTAACTTACTGTTAGGTCAAGGCATAGATTACTTTTTTCTTAAGGTTTTTCACTAAGATTTTAGGTAGCCTAGAGAGAATAGGGTAGTTCACCTTTGTCTTCATCACTATTACCTCTAGAAGTTGATTTTTTTCTGTGTCGCCTAGTTTGTTTGGTGAGACCCTTTGAATTACTTCCATCTGAATAATGCTCCTTTTTGGCACCAACCACTAGACTTATGGACTTGATAATAGCCCCAAATTTTTTATCAATAGCTTTATGTTTGATTATCTAACGTGATTAATAGAGACCTCAATGTTGGATGAATCATGTTAACGCATCTAACCCATAGGATAATTATGTCAATACAATAAATGACTAACATAATTTTTAATAATTTTTTTTATTGTGTGTGAATAATGACTGCATACTTAGCTAAACCCTCTTATGGACCTCTTCGTGAAAGACCAATCCCCAATGTAATCAAAGATAATCACGTAAAATTTTATTTCAAAGCCTCATTCCTTTACTAATGAAATAAAAAATATATATGATTTCTAGATTAAGAAGAGGCTACAATTTTGAGACAACATTTACTGTTATTGATCAATATAATAAATTTTCTATCTCCAAATGTAAGTACTGATGATATATTATGTTATTTCCATTAAATACAAAGCAGGTTTATTTCTAGTGAATACTCACTGAGTAACTAGTGATATAGGATTATGCCCCATTAGGGAATTGACACTTTGTGCCCCTTGTTTAGAATGTATTGGTTTAGTGAATTTAAACTTTTTGTTACCTATTTTATAAACCTACATTAACAATTGACCGTACATGTCTCGTAGACAAACTCATAACTATAAGGGTCCATCATGGATAGGCCTATCCTTTTTGTTTTTTTAGGTCATTTTGCCTATTATTCATTAACTTACACCTTTACTCTTCCAATTTACATTTTCAAAAGTATGTTAATACACCTGGGCAATCCTAATTCATACTATAAATATAAGGCCTTGCCAAATCAATTTAAATATATACATAAAGGGAATCTAGGAATAAAAAATGTCAATCGAGAGGGGGCATCAGCCACACCAAGGGTTAGTTTTAGAGCTAAGCCACTATGTCCTTGTCTTCCTTTATATTACTATACATTTGAGGCACACATCTATTTTGGTCTCTCCACTCAATCTTTTATGACAAATGATGGAAATTATTATCATGTAGTTGCATTGATTGCTTTTAGGAAAAATGATACTGAAACTTTTGTTCAAGCTATTCCACTTGCATAACATACAACTATGTGGAAGTTTTATTTTGAACACATTTGGATACATAATTACAACATGGATATGGTGGTTTTCTTGAATACATTATTGTTCTTTTACTTTGGAGTATGTAAGCTAATTCAGAGAGAAGATTCAGTCACCCAACATAGTTTACTTTCCACATCTGCAAAGTAAAGGTATAATTAGTATAAAAAAAATCATAATATATGGAGACTAGAAGAAGTAGACTATGAAACCCTACAAACAAAGGGATTGAAACATAAATACATGACTGATACCATATAGAAAGGAACCTATCACGATTGCTATGGTCGGGCATGTATAAAACTAAATTGTACAACCATGGATGTGCCTTTGAAAGAGATTACATGGAATACAATTCAAGAGCAACTCAAAAATATTCAAAAAAATCATGGTACACTTTGCATTTTATAAAAACAAATTGAGGTTCATGTGTTTCTTAATGTCTTTACCATTTTATTGGGTTGTTTATACTTATGATTGCAACATTTCAGCTTGTTTCTATTACTAATCATATTTTTGTTTATACTTATTATTGCAACATTTCAGCTTGTTTCTATTATTACTCATCTTTAAAAAAGCATAAATTTTATATTTTAATTTTTTAAGTTTAAATTTACGTAATAAATAATATACTATTTTTAGTTTTAATAGAAACTAAAATTAATATAAACAAAAATGTAAGACTTCACTCTTATTGTGATTTTCCTACACTTAATATGTTCAAGTGGTTTTTTTTAAAGTGTACTGTAATTTGGTTTTGTGTTCTTTTAAATAAGTTCTTTCTCTTTATTGTCTATACATACAAATTTATTTCATTGGTTTTTTAAATTAGAAAAAATAAAAATATATTTGATTGTATTTGATTTTTAAATCGGGAAAGTTTTCCAAATCATATTCATAAATTAATTATTAGAATATGAGAATGAGAACGACAAGTCAAATTGATATGAAAGATTTTTTTTAATCTTATGTTATATCATTTATTTTTTTTCATCCTTATATTTATCATCCAATCTCTCAATGCTAATTTAGAAAGTGTTTAGGTTGTTTGAAATTAACAATTCATATCCAAAAGGAACTGAAAATGTTGTTTAGGTTGATTTATATAACAATGCATATCTAAGAGGAAGTTAAGAAGGTGTTTAAGTTGTTTTACATAATAATGCATATCCAAGCTGTGCAGGGCATATAAGCTACATAGAATGCTTTTAAGGGTGAGGTCAAGGAAAACGTTGTTGATTTTTAATAGGCAATAATCAAGAAAAGGTGAAATCTAGAGAGGACGACAGTGGACTTGGTGTTGCACCTATGAAGTCTTCTGGCCACACAAAGAAGAAGAATCAGATATAGATGAAGCCTTATTGAAAGCTGATTTGGTTTAAAAAATTAATATTGAAACTTTAGAATGAGGTGAAGATTCGTTGTATAGGATGTCATTGAAGAACTATAATCCTGTTGAGGTGCTTGAAGTCTCCGTTCGTATCTTCTCTGATTCAAGGAAAGGAGGAGACTAGACAGTGGTGAATGACAGGAGGAGAGGTAGAGGTAACAAGGGACTAGAACCACTGAATATGATCTTCAGATCTAGAAAATGAATTATTATGGGAAGGTCACAGTTTTAGTTTTTTGTTTCTATTGTATCATGTAATAGAGTTGCAGCATTCTCACGGTGTTTACGCAACCTGTTTTATTTTTTGTGGGTAGAAGAGTCTCGATAGTCTGAAATTGTTTTTCCCCTCCATTGTAAAAAGGTGGCACACCTTAAAAAATTCTGACCTTTAACAATAATTTATAAAAAAAATGCATATCCAAGAGAAAATTAAAAGAAATATAGAAGATGATGGCAAACGAAATGGACTCTCAAAAGTAACATACATATTCAACAAATTAGAAAGATATGTTACAAGCATTTATGCATCCACTAGTAAACTTATAAAATAAGGATTGGTAATAAAGCTTTCTTTGGAAAATCAGATGTTTTTACAAATATTCCCAAAAATAAAAGTAGTTCAATTCTCAAATCCAAGAGAAGGATCAAACAAGCAAACTGAAATAAGCCTCCTTCATGATAGTACTTAAATAAATATTTCGCCTTACGACGCTGAAGAAAATGTTGATGAAAATAATTTTGGTTAGTCCAACTTTGCGCATAGATTATTTTAAATAAAATTAATAGTCTTTAAAATTAAAATTATTTAATTATATTTTAATTTTTTTGAAGACTTATATTCTTCCCCTATATATTAGCAATTTAAAAATGAGGAATTTCAAGTATTTATTAAAATGAAATTCTATCTTATATATTATAAATAATAAAAATATATTAATTATTAATATTTTAAATAAAAAATGATTAATGTATGAATGATTATAGAATATAAATCTTCAAGATGGTGATCTTGATAATTAAAATTTTCTAGACAATAATATCATAGTGAAATATATTATAATGATTCATAAATACTTAAAAAGCCTTATTTATTAACTTAAGCCTAATAAAATAGACGACTCTTGATCTCAAATTCAATATGAAATGAAAAATTGATTATCATTTTCAATAACATTAAAACAATAAAATAGTTTAAAAAGAAGGCATTGAAAATATAAATTTAATTATAATAATTTAATATATATCTTTATATATCTTTGAACATTGTAATGCTAATAATAATAAAAATGAGAGTTTTATTTATATTATTAAATTTAAAAATAAACGAACAAACAATAACAGTAACTTCATTTTTAAGGGAAAATGAATAATTGTAAATTCATTGTAGATGATAAATTTTATGATACTTCAGTTTGTTTATATGTATCTCACAGTCACAATGAAGCTATGACGGATGTAATTAATAAATAATTTCCTATTAATATTTAAATTAAAAAAATAAAAGTAAATTAAAGTCCAGGTGAGTAGCAAATAAACAAAATAAAAATTAAAGTAAGGGTGAGAAGAGAATGAAGGAATAACCACTAAAATTACATATATTTAAATCCAAAAAAACTTCTTTTACATAAAACAGTTACAGCTCTATGAAATTATCTCACAAATGACCTCAAAAATAACTTTCCTTGTTTGTTTTCACTATTGTCAATAAAATATATTTTTCTTACTGCTACTACCTTGTTTTCTATCCTTCCTCACCTATTGTTGCTACTCTTAATTTCTGTTATATATTCACTATTGCTACACTTTGGTGGGTGCAAGTTCTCTTTGTTACAACCTGCTGTAAAATGTGTCTCATGTTTTGATATAGAAAAAATAGGCCAACCTTCTATAGGCCATAATTTTTTATTCATGACTCCGTTTGAGCTCTTCCACGTGTCAAAATGACCGTATTAAAAAGTTCAATTCTACCTTAAGCCGCTCTATCCACTTAGATTTGATTTTTATATTTTTTGGAGGCTAAACGTGATCATCTAAGGGTCCAAAATTAACATTTAATAATTTTTTCAAGAATTTTCTACTTTTAGAAATTATATATTTTTAGAACCAGAAGTCAAAATTAGTTGAATTTCATTCTATAGGCTAATTTTAGTATTTAGATCATTTCAAAAAAAAATTAGAGTTGCATGTACTTACATGTAAAACTTACTATAAATACTTGCTGCTAAAATTAGACATTTTTTTTTAGATTTTAGATTTTTTAAATATTTGCTTGTTAACTCTAAATTCCAAGCTGAGGCTTATTTGAGCATGGTTTGGGTTTTTAATTATTTCAAGTAATCAATAAGAATCAATTCTGGGTATTGTTTCAAGATCTTGGCCTATTGGTAATTTTTATTCTTAATAGTTTTTGGTTTCATTATTTGATATCAGAGCAAGTTCTAATCTTCAAAGAGTAAAAAATGATGAGAGGATGAGGTGTTGCATAGATGAACTGAATTATAGAAGAGCTGTAGAGGTAAGTTTAATAATTAACAGAGGTTATCACCAATCAGTACAGAAGACAAGGTGGTGATGAAGAAGACATAGATCATAATGAAGAAGTTCAACAAGAAGAATAACATCAAGATCAAGCACCATCGATGGAAGAGATGATGGTTTGTGCTTTATAAAGAAGAACTGAAAGAATCAAGGTTGATGTTTTAGATTATGGAGGAAGTTTAAATCCAGAGGAGTTGATAGATTGGATGAATAACATGGAGAAGTTCTTCGAGTGGAAGACTAAGAGAGAAGACAATAAAGTAAAATTTACATGCATAAAATTGAAAGGTCATGCAATGATTTGGTGTGATTACCTGTAGAAAAAGAGGTGGAGAAAAGGTAAAGAGAAGATTAATTCATGAAAAAAGATGGAGAAGAAGTTGAGGGAGAAACTTCTTCCTTTAAATTATTCACAAACCCTATATAGAAGATTTTAGAATTTTAGACAAAAAAATTGTAGTATACAAGAGTATACAAAGAAATTTTATAATCTTTTCATACCAGTGGAGCATGATGAAATAGAAAAGTAGATGGAGGCAAGGTATATAAATGGTTTGAATTTTTTTATTCAATATGAAATAAACATGCATAGATTACTTAACATTAAGAAGGCTTGTCAATTAGTTTTGAAGGTAGAAGAGACGTAAAATAGATAGAATTTTAAAAGGACATATATTGATCTAAAAATAGGTGGATCCCCTCCAATAAGGGAATGAGGTGGGTTAAATACCACTAGATGTAGATTTAATGACAATAAATATGAATTGTTATGTGGTGCAGAAAGGTAAGATGATAATAGGCAAGGGTTTCAATACCAATAAAGAGGAAGAGGATTTTATAGAGGGAAAGGTTATAGAGATGCTAGAGGATGGTTTATAAATCAACCTAGATCTTATATCTATTATAAATGTGAAGAAGAAGGACACAAAATACTTGAGTATCTACACTATCAAGATTAAGAAATGAGGCTAGAAGATCATCTAAGAGTAAATCTAGTTAAGCCTAAAATAGAAGAAAAAAATACTGAAGTTGCACCAGTTGATGTTGGAGAGAATCTCATGATAAGAAGAACTATGATTGATTGAAGGAAGGATTGAGTGTAGAATAAAGAAGGTGGTTTTGCATGGTTGCCACCAAATATTTTTCAAACAAGATGTATTTTATGTGGAAAGGTATGCAAAGTAATTAAAGATGGTGGTAGTTGCGAAAATATGATTTCTAAAGAAATGATTGAGAAAATAAATTTACAATGTGAAAAGCATCTTAATCCTTATCAGATTTCATGGTTTAAGAAAGGGAATGAAGTTACAGTAGATAAGAGGTGTGTAATCAAATTTTCTATAGAAAAAACTTATAATTATGAAATATGGTGTGATGTTATTTTGATAGATACATGTCACATGTTATTGGAGAGACCATGAAAATTTGATAGGAAAATAATTCATGATGGACAAAAAACATACACTTTTTAGAAATATGGTACAAAGGTAGTTTTGTTACCTCTTAAAGAGGAAGAGAAGATAGAAAGCATTATCTGTATTAAAGAATTTAACCAGAATATGAAGGTAGCAGGTTGTTGTTATACATTAGTAGCAAAGAATGAAAAAATAAAAATGGTGCCAATACCAACAGAAGCAAAAAGAGTGTTGAAAGAATATGAAGATGTTATCCCTGATGAGTTATCAGATGGTTTACCACTAAAGAGAGATATTCAACATGACATTGATTTTATTCTAGGATCAGCTCTACCCAATGAAGTAGCTTATAAGATGAATCCAATAAAACATATAGAATTAAGTAAATAAATTATTAAATTGCTAATGAAAAAAATGATAAAGAAGAGTATGAGTCCATGGTGAACACCAAAGTTGCTAACTCCAAATATAAATGAAGGATGGAGAATGTGTATGGATAGTAGAGAACTTAATAAAATTATAATAAATTATAAGTTTCATATACCTCGTTTAGATGATATGATGGATGTGCTTGCAGAAATAAAATATTTTACCAAAATTGATTGAAGCAATGATTACTATCAGATTTAAATTCATGAAGGAGAAGAGTGAAAAATTGCAATGAAGACTAGGGATGGCTTAAATGAGTGGATGATGATGTGATTTAGATTATCTAATGAACCTAACACATTTGTGAAGGTGATGAATATAGTGCTATGAGAATTATTAATAAGTTTGTTGTTTATTTTGATGATATTTTGATATTCAGTAGGACTATGAAATAATACTTATAGCATTTGAGAATGGTAATGGATTTGTTAAGAAAGGAAAAGTTGTATACAAATTTGAAGAAGTGCAAGTTTATCCTGAATAGTGTAGTATTTTTAAGATTTTTAGTTTTAGCAGATGGTGTGAAAATGGATGAAAAAAAGATAAAGGTAATTGTTGAGTGGCCTATTCTAGAAAGCATTATAGAGGTAAGAAGTTTCCACAATTTATCAACTTTTTACATAATTTTTTAAAAAATATATAATATTATTTTGGCACCAATAATAGATTGCATGAAAGGGAAGGAATTTACGTGAACTAGAGCAGCCATAAATGTTTTAAAATTGTGAAGAAGAAGATTATAGAAAGACCAACTTTAGCATTATCATATTTTAAAAAAGCATTTTAGGTTGATTTTGATGCTTCGTTTGTGGGAGTTGGTGTTGTATTTAGTCAAAAAAAGAAAGCCAATATCATATTTTAGTCAGAAATTAAATGAGGTATGGAAAAACTATTTTAGTTATGATGTTGAAATTTATGCAATTATACAAGCGTTAAGACATTGGAGGTAGTACTTGGTGCCTAAGGAGTTTATACTATTTATGGATCATGAAGGTTTGAAGTATGTGAATACACAAAAGAAGTTGAATATTAGGAATGTAAAGTGGGTTTCTTTCTTGTAGAGGTATAATTTTTTGTTGAAGCATAAATCAAGAAAATAAAATTAGGTAGCTGATGTATTGAGTAGGAGAGTAGCATTATTAACTACTATGGTGAGTGAAGTAGTTGGATTTGAAGTTATCAAAGAATTGTATGATACTAATCCATATTTTGGCAAGATAGTTTAACAATACATGAATCCATTAGTAGGTGGGATAGATATTATTATTGATGAGTATCTTATACAATAATTTTATCTCTTCAAAGGTAAATAATTATGCATTCTAGTTGGGTCCCTATGAGAAAATATAATAAGATAATTACATAGTGGTGGTTTGGCTAGACATTTTGATAAGATGATGGCAATAGCTTTGGTGGAGGAAAAGTATTTTTGTCCAAAGATGAATAGAGATATGACAAGGTAAGTTTCAATGTCTATAATATATCAAGTGGCTAAATGACATGTATAAAATACTGGACTATACATACCATTTCTGGTTCTAAGTGGATCATGGGCAGATTTGACTATGGACTTTGTGTTGGGATTGTCAAATACACACAGAGGTAAAGATTCAATTTTTATTATTTATATAGATTTTTACAAATGGTTCATTTCATTGCATGTAAAAAATCCCAGTGATACCACTAGAGTTGCAAATTTATTTTTTATAAATATTGTGAGATTGCATGGTGTCCCAAAAATTACTACTTTAGATAGGGACACAAAATTTCTAAGTCATTTTTGGAGGAATTTGTAGAAGAAGAAGGTTTATAAGCTATAATTCAGTAGTGCATATCACCCATAAATAGATGGACAGACAGAAATTGTGAATAGGAGCTTGGGAAATTTATTGAGATACATAGTGGAAGAGAAGCCAAAAAAATGGGACTTGACTTTACCACATGATGAGTTTGTATATAACATTTCAGTGAATAGATCAAATTATTTATGGGAGAAATCTTATGGGTATTTTAGACTTGGTATAATTTCCAATTACAGATTGAATTAGTGATGATATAGAATCATTTGTAGAGCATATACAATAGTTGTAAGGAGTAAGAAGAAAGTTGTAGGAAAGTAATGAGAAATATAAACTGGATACGAAGATAGTGAGCACAAGATAAGGAAATTATAACAGGTATTTAGTGTAGTGGGAAGGATTGTAGCAAAAATATAACACATGAATTATAGAATAGGAGCCGAAGAGAATTGACAATTAAAAATGGTAGCAGTATAATCAGATCAACTCGTAAGAGCTTACTTATTTCCAATCAGAGGAGAATGATGCAAAAAAATAGGCCAACCTTTTGGACGCCATAACTTTCAACTCATAACTTGATCTAAGATCTTTCATCCAACAAAATAATCATATGAAAAAGTTTCATTCTGACCTAAGCCACCTTATCCACTTAGATTTGATTTTTATATTTTTTAGAGGCCAAACATGATCATCTTAGGGTCTAAAATTAAGTTTGATAATTTTCTATTTTTAGAACTGAAAGTCAATTTTATTTGAATTTCATTCCATAGACTAGTTCTATTATTTAGTTTATTTTAAAAAAAATTGGAGCTATACACCCTTGCATGCAAAACTTACTATAAATAGCAACTACTAAAAATAGACATTTTTTTAGATATTACATTTTTAAAATTTTTGCATGTCAACTCTAAATTTTGAGCTGACACTTATGGAAGCATGTTTTGGGTTTGTAATTATTTTAAGAAATAAATACTAATCAATTCTAGGTATTCTTTCAAGATTTTGGCCTATTGGTAATTTTTTTGTTCTTGATAGTTTTCAGTTTCATTATATTATTTCCTTGGTCTATTTTTTTTACAACAGTTGTTCCTTATTTTTACTATTGCATTCAATTCCAATTTTATTATATATGTTTCCTTTTAATCTATTTTCTTACTACACACCTAATTCCCATTTTATTGCCCAAATTTACACTATAGTCAAAAATTCAAATATCAAAAAGATGCCTATAATTTTTTTTCATTTTAGAGCTAGCTATGGTATTAGGTAGGAATAAAAAATAATAATATTTTAAAACTCTTCTTTTTTTGGGCCTTCCTACCATGGTCATCTAGACTTTTCTCAATCTTCAATACCTCTTCATAACTTCTCTTTAACTTCCCAAATGCTTCTGCACCTTTTTTATGCATCTTAGGAGCTTCGTTACTAAAGTTTATAGCTCGCTAATATAATCCACATCAAGACTATTTAAATCCATAATTACCACACCAAAATCCATAGGTGGATTATAATCTATAGTTATACTATCAAAATTTATAATTGTGCTATAATCCGTAGCTATCCTATCGAAATTCATAACTACCCTATTGAAATCCATATGTAGCCTATTAATATCTTTAACTAGGCTATTAAAGTCTGTAGCCACTCTCTTGAAATCTATAGCTTTGTTGTAGGAATCCAGAGCTACCTTAAAACTTTGTAGGCCTAATGTTATTTCATTTATAACCACTATCCTTCTTCTTAGGTGCATGAAAGTGTCTTTAGACAATAGCTTAGTAAAAATAATAGCCGATCACTTATCAAACTTGTAAAATCTAAGCTCTATGACATGATTTTGGACTAACTCTCGAATCAAGTGATTCCTAATTGTAATATGCTTCCTCCTACCATGAAATATGAGGTTATATAAAAATATTATAGATGATAAATTATCACAATAGACCATAGAAGCTCCTTGCTATTCCTCATGGAAATAAAAAAGTATCCTTCTTAACCATATAACCTGGCATGTTGTTGCATTGGTTACGATATACTCCACTTATGATGTAGAGAGTGACACTATCAGTTTTTTCTTTGAATCTCAAGATATGGCTCCTAAGCTAATATGAAACACATACCCTAAAGTACTCTTTTGATCATCAAAGCTACCTACCCAATCATTGTTCATGTAAACAACAAGCTAAAATTTATCTATTATAGCATACAAAAATCTATACTCCATTATTCCATTTATGTACCTTAATATCCTTTTAACTACTTGCTAATGTGTCTCCTTTGGCATTGCCATAAAGCTTTATATGACTCTGACTACATACATGATGTCTAGCCTTGTTGCAGTCAAATACATTTGGCTTCCCATTAGGCTCTTATATCGTGTAGGGTATACTTTACTACTACAATAATATTTACACAACTTAAGACTTGTCTCAGCTGGAGTGAGTATAGGGTTGTTCTCTAGCATCTTAAACCTCTCCAAAATCTCATTTGTATATTTAGACTGGCATATGAATATGACTTCACCCATTTGTTTGACCTATATTCCAATAAAATACTTCAAGAACCACGAATCACTCATCTCAAATTCATTTTTCATTATTGTTTTAAATCCTTTAATGGACTAATTTACGTTACTAGTGAATATTAGATCATCTGCATACAATACAATAATCAAACTACCTTATTTGTATGCTTTGATATAAAATGTGGGCTCACCTGCACTATTGCTAAAATCGTTACTAAACAAGTATGAGTCTATATAATTGTAATGTTCTATTGTGGCTTGCCTGAGCCCATTAATGCCTTTTTCATCTTATATGCTTTGTTCTCATGCTTGAGAATATCATATTTGGGTGGTTTTCCAACATAGATCTCTTTTTCTAGAAATCCATTAAAAAAAATTGACTTTACATCTATTTGATGTACTTTCCACTTGTGTTGGGTAGTAATGGCTATGTTTTTCCTTACCATTTCTAGCCTTGCTATAGGTGTAAATATTTCATTGTAATCAGATCTGGGCCTTTTCTCGAAGCCCTTCACCACTGGCCTTTTCTTAGGCCTCTCTATCTTGCCTTAAGGAATTATTTTTATCATTTACACCCACTTAACTCCTATGACGTCTTTTCCTTTTGGTGGGTCAACTAACTCCGAAGTCTCATTTTTCTCTATGGCATGCATCTTTTCATCCATTTCCTCACACCACTTACTTTCCTTGATTACTTTTTCAAAGTATATAGGATCAAATGATAAAAAGAGAACATAATTCATAGCTTTATTTAGATCTTCATCATATCTTGATTGCTCAAAGACTTATTGCAAGTTCCTTGTCTTTTTTTGGCATTGATTTTAGTTACAGGAGGATGATGTTGACTTTTGAATAGATCCTTGACCTCCATGATGGTTATTTCCATGAGATGAATCAACCCTATGTGAAATAGGGGTCCAACTTGATGCATTGCTGATTGAACCACCTATTACTTTAGATTCAATAAAGGGTCCACCACTAGACCTTGTTTCCACATGCTTTTCTTCATGTCTCTCTTTCCAAGCTTCATGATTAATGAATTGAACATCATGGCTGATTATGAACTCTTTAGTGATGGAATTATATAATTAGTATGTTTTTGATTGGTCACTATACCCTATAAAAATACACTTCTCACCTTTATAATCCCATTTTGTTATTCTTTGCTTGGGCACGTGTGCCTATGCTTCACAACCAAACACTCTAAGGTGTTCTACACATGGTATCTAACTACTCTGAGATTCTTGAGGGATAACATCCCTAACACTCTTTATTACACATATTCTTGCAAACCCTTTGCCTTTAGCATGCTCCTTGCCATCTCTTAGATGGTCATATTATTCCTCTCGACCACACCATTTTATTATGGTGTATACATGGTTATAAATTATTTCTTTATGTTATGATCATTGAAAAAATTAATGAACTTGTTAGAGATATACTCTCCCCCTCTATCTATCCTTAAAATATTAATGTAGTAGCCACTTTGCTTCTCTACCATGGCCTTGAATTACTTGAAGGTCTCAAATTATTCTAATTTATTATTAAATAAATACAACCATATCTTCTACCTATAATCATCCATGAATGTCATGAAATAGACATTATTGATTAGATAAGGGGTCTTCATTAGACCACATAAGTCTGAATGTATCAATTCCAGAGGAGCTCTAACTCTCCATGATTTATCGATGAGAAAGGCACTCCTATGTTACTTCCTCAATATGCGTCCTTCACACACCTTGATTGCCTATTCTATAAGGGGAAACCCTTTCACCATGTGCTTCTTATGAAGAAAGTTTAGCCCCCTAAATCTCAAATGCCCATAACTCAGATGCCAAAGAGTATACGCATTTAATACTATAGTTTTAGGCACTGTTACAAGGTCACTTTACATTCTCAATGGAAATATATGATTACTTTCATCTTAACTATTGTAATCTTCCTACTGCAGTAACTCTTATCAAGGATGATGTGCTCACTATTCTTAAATTTGACCTTGTACACATTTTGGACAAGCTTCCCAATGCTAATAAGGTTTTGATTCAATATAAGCACAGAATATACATCTTGGATTTTTATGTTATCACCTTACTTGGTGAAAATAGATATTATGCCTTTTCCTATGAGGGGAACCTTCTCATTGTTTCCCATCTTCAACTCTGATTTGATTGAGTCATCAATGTGGTTGAACATCTCTTTTTTCCCACTCATGTGGTTGCTACAACCACTATCCAAGTACCATGTTCATGTACTACTTTGTTTGACAATGTTTCATGTTATAAACACGTTTTCACCATTCTCATTCTTACTAGGTTTAGCCTTTTGTGTATGACTAAAATTTCAATTTTTATTATTCATGTCATACTACATATTCCTACACTCACTAGTATAGTTTCCATACCTCTTGCAATAATAGCATTGGATGCTAGACTTATCATACCTTTGTCTATATCTTCCTCTTGAAGTGTTATTAATCCTTCCTCTTCCTCTCCCATGTGAATCTTGATGGCTATGCCTTACCCTTATTTATTGCTCCAAGTTCTTCCTTTTCCTCTATTGTTTTATCCTTTCCCCCTTCCTTTCACATTCACATTGGTTTTGAATGATTGCTCATAGAAGGTGCTGGTGTCCAAAATATCATTGGGAAATTTTGGGGAGGCGGGGGGGGGGGGGGGGGGGGGGCTTGAAAATTATATTTATCATCACATGATTATTTAGAGAATTAGGCTCACATAAGATTGGCTATGTCATCCTTGTTGATTTTCATCTGGTAAGAGACATCTGTGAACTTTCCAAAGGATACTTCGGGGATGACGTGATATACTTGCTCTAGTTCCAAAATATTTTCCTCACTAGGGATGTTTCTCTAGTAGTAGTATGTGAAGGTCTCCATGTGTACATTACAGTGATGCCTTAAAGGCAACAAGAAAATATTTTTAGGTCCAGAGGAAATGACCCTATTGCACATTCAATAGTTTTAATATTTAAAATATTCAAAGTGTTTTTGGGTGCCAAAGGAATCACTCTCTCCTCCTCATTTTAAAAGTATGGTGCAAAGTTGAGTAAATTAGAGAGAATCTGATCTTATGTCTGACTAAGACATGTGGTGGATTCTCAAGGATTTTTATGTTTTGGGTCCATTTTAAGAAGTGTCCAACTTACTTTTGTTACTATGGTGTAGAAAATTCCTAGTCGCTGAGTGTCCGAATAACTTATATTGATAGAGATGCTACATGTCAATGTCTCAAGATATATTAAGTCTCAAGCACTTTCTCAAGATCACCCCACCTTTCCTTTGGGGATCATGGTTCAAAAAATATCTAAGGTACGGGCAACCGATCATGTAACAAATATTGGATACATGTGGCAGGCTCTAAGTGATTTTTGTATAATGGGCATTTTCTAAATATTGCCTCACTTTGAAATTTGGAAAAGTTTCAAATGGTCCATAAAGACTAGATGCTCGAGATAGTGACACATGGCATTCTTTTGCTCTATTAATAATTTAGGTGGTATTTCACTAATGTACCAAAGGAAATGATAATGCAGAAGTTATGAAAACTCTTTACAATATGGGAAGGTGATACAAGGTAAGGTCTTGCTTAAGCAGGCCTACATGTCATAGAATAAAATCATCAGCATGCTTCCCTCCATTTTTTGAAAAGGGGCTGCTAGAGTAGTAAATATGGTGGTTGGTGATTAGCCTTTTAGCTTCAACATATTCATGGTAATGCTAATCTTAATGGGAAATAGAATATAACTACACATTTGTCTTCATTATGAATTCACCCTTTGCATTAAGAGTGATAATTGTGCCTTCAAGCAATTTGTGTGTCAAAATTAAATTTTAGTGAGAAGAATTATGATCACAAGTATATTCCTCAACGTTTTTCTAACTCTATTTGAGTGAGACCATCATGATTACTAGTAAGTGTTCCTCAATTCTCTGGTCTTGTGAAGGAGAGTTCTAAGGTATTTAGAGAATAGTTATGATGAGGAATTTATTCTAAGCTTAGAAGTTATGCACTTTTTGATTCGAGTTGTAATGGCTTCATCTTTTACATTAGTGAAGAGTAGTATCACATCTATCCTAGATGAAATTAGAGACATAGATGTTTAGGGGTTATATTTCACGGTCCTATTGAGTTTTTTAAAGTGACCAAATCCCTCCCTAGTTATCTCCAATATTGGCATGAGATACATGGTCACTATGATAGCATTCCCTCTGGCAGCCCCATATCCTAAATTGGTTATTACATGTGCCAAGGTCTATCAACCAGATACCAAGACTATCATAGATGGGAGTTAATTAATTGTGTGCTCATTTACACCTGAGTCCCTCAATGCTATGATTGGAATCTATCCTTAGCTTGAGAGCATCACACTTACTTTGGAAGACTACCAATGATACATAGACTTAAATGAAAAGATGATGTGGGATATGGTCAATTTATGTTGGCTAGCTAGGAAAAGGTATAAGGTCTCCTAGTTATTAAAGAACCTAAAATTGGTAGATTTCAATGATTTTCCCTAATATGTGATCTCCATGGATGCCAGGATCTATGAGGTGCCCTCCATTTATAAATTCAAACCATCGATGTTTTTTATTCTCATGTGTCTGTTAGAAGGGCAGAAGAAGCTAGAATGTTCAACCATCTAAGTAATAATCTGCATAACTAGATGATCCAATTACATAGTGCCATTTAATCAAGGGATAAATTCCTAGGTACCTTTTATATGTCCTCATATTTAATGTATATCATGTTAAATAATAAGCCCTTCCCATGTCTCCCTAGAAACCTCTCAAGGTTAAGAATATATGAGATTTACCCAGAGGTCACATTGGAAATCTTCAAGAACAACTTCTACAAGGTGTAAAATTATTTATTAAATGCCTTGATGAGTATTTTCTTCCCTTTGAGAAGCCTAAACAAGATGACCAAGATGGATAGGGAAGTAATTGATAGATTTGGTTCCTCTTACATCTAGTTTAGGAATTTCACATATATCAAGGTGAACAATTATTCTAGGGCCCCTCATAAGCTACCAAGATATGTTGATGACAAGGTGGCCATTATGGAACTTTGTAGGTAGATGGTACACCTGCATGAAATGATTGCAGCTAAGAAGGTAAACAATCCTTTCAAGTTCCTAGTAGAAAAATGATATTATGCATGTCCTTATATAGCTAAGGTAAAAGGATTGGTGCAAGAAATGGGCATATATATGATTTTCAAGATTCCACCAAGGCCCAACTATGATATTAGGTGGTTAGTAAATGCTACAATGGGTTTAATATTGCAAGAGTAACATTATGAGGACATATGGTTTGAGTGCACCACAGAGGAGTAGGTAAGTAAAATTAATTAAGTGAGGCTCATGATGCAATAAATCCTTTGTTACAACATTGTTCCCATCCCCAAATAGATGGAGGATCACAGAATGACTATGGCAGCTATGTACACAAAGGAAAATATCAAAGTGCAGCCCATTACATAGGTAGATTTTAGTACCTGAGAGAGTGAATCCATTACATGGAGAGCCTTCCCTCTTATGAGAAGGATATTCAGGTGGTTAAAGGATCTCAAGGTCATTCTTGGTGCTTATGACACCCATGCCCTCTAAGAACTTAGACAGGTAAAGGAGTTAAATGTATTCCTACTAGCATATACAGATGATCCTCTAGTACTATCAATGATAGTTAAGGGAAAGGTCAAGTGGAAGGTCAGTGCTATCAACTTCTCTAAGAATGTCAATGTAGAGTCACTAATAGCTACACAATCTAAAACTAGTATGTCATTTTCAAAATTGAGTAGCCTAGCTAAAAATTGGGACAAGACAATCATAGGGGAGGTGTAGCTAGTAAGTGGCCACCCCATATCCATCTCAACTAAGGGAGCCCCCATGATGCCAGTAGCCTTGATCATTGCGTTGCTTGCCTCACCTACATAGAATCTATAATTTGGTCTTCTCACAAAGACTCACACTAGGAAGAGGGGAGGGGAGGAAGATTTAGAGTAGTTGAGGCCCAAGAGGGATATGAAATCATTACATAATCTAGTCGGGAGCCCAAAAAAGAGGAAAGTGGTAATGTTTAAGGACCTAACCCCAAAGGACACACTATAAAAGTATCAAAAAGAGAGGTCGTCATATTCCTAGAACCTAATGGATATGAGTGATGAAGAAGACTCAAATGAGGAAAGGATAATTTAAAAAATTATGAAGAAAAAGTAGGCCTTCACTCCTCCCCAAGTGAAAATTGGATACTAGACTCTGAGGTGAAAACCAAAAATCCTAGTGAACCCCCCAGTTGTAAGTTTATTTGAGTAACAAGAACCACCAGAGGTGGGAGCAAAAGGTGATGAGGAAGATTTTTTTGCCTCAGATGACACTTTATCCTTTGATGATGAATTGCAAGTTATATATGAGGTGGCCATGTAAGTCCATAAACCTAAAGAGAAGGAGATGATCTCCTCAAACATAGAGACATATTTGGATAATGTTATCACCCAACCACTTGGATAATTCAAGGGTGGTGAGGTTGTATATATATATAGGTGTCTGGGGAGAAAGTTGGGGAGAAGATGGCATAAGAAATACATGATCCCACTAGTAGTGAAAAGGTGGAGGTGCACAAAAGAGAATAAATAGGTATCATGATAGCTATTGAAGTAGTACCAAGTGTCCTTCCCCCCAAAAACATCAAGATCAACATCGGAGGTGGGAGTTGGTATTGAGGAAGGTAAGGGATCAAGCCTATAAATGGGTACCCATATCCCTTCAGAAGTACTATTATCATTGAATTACCCTAGGACTTCCTTTCCCACATCAAAGTCCATGATCCTACAAGGTCTAAAGAAATTGAAGCCATGATTGGTGAAGATTTACCTAAAGGTGACAAGGAGGAAACCATAGCTTCTTCCATCTAGGTTTCCCAACCAAGTGGAGGAGACAAATTAGTTGCAAAACCTTCTACTTATCCCATAGAGTAGGGGAGTAAAATCAATAAGTTACTCTTAGGATCCCCACCGATCAAAGTAAGTTTTGAAGTCCTAGAGTAAGTAAATCTAGGTGAAGAGAGGGAGTAAGGAGCTGATGAGAAAACTACTGATTTAAAAAGTGATGATGAAGTTCAGAAAATTATGTTAAGTTTGTATCATGCTCTAGTGACAATCCCCTTATCAAATATTCCAATGATACCTCCATTTAGTGCGTTGAAGCTGGCCTCAAGAACCTTGACTCCAATAGGGTTCCAGACCAAGGCTCTTCTGTGTATCAAAGAGCAAATAAAAGACAAGAAATAAATAATGAGTAAAATGGGGGATATTTATGCAATCAAAATTTCCCATGTATATAAGGCCAAGCCTCTAAAAATGGCCAAGACATATACTCGAACCACCTTTATTGAGGTAGGAGGGAGAATATAAGAAATAACCATTACCACACTAGGACCTACAAATAAAAATGCTCCCCTTGAGAGCTATATAATGTATTGATATAATCTAGGGGATCCATGAAGGAATAAGATCAAACATATATTATAAGTCATAACAAGCATGGTGACTAATCGAATGGATAAGGATAAAGCTTCAATGGAGGAGTTAAAGTTGCAGAACTAGGATATGATCTAGTACTTGTAAAAGTTATTGAGTGAGCCCAAGGCAGTTGCCCCAACATCAAGCAAGGCCCTTGATGCTCTTATTCTTTCCTTAAGTAGATTATATCTTGGGCAAGGTGAATATTTGAAGGCTAGGGGATGGGCCATCGAAGATTGGTAGAAGGACCTGACAACCTGAGCCAAGGAATTAATCCACTTGGCACTAGAATGTCTTGATGACATACTAGATAAGTAAGAAAAGTATGATATTTAGATGTTCATTTATGATGAAGAAATCAAAAACTAAGAAAATCTCAGGATGAAGCTAGATGAAATTTTCAATGTGGGTGAATATCAACTAGCGATTAAGCATCAATTTTTGGTGCTTAAGGATGTTGCCTTCAATTTGAAGGGGGAAAATAATTCTCTCAAGACTGAAAAAAGGGAAACTGAAGCCACCCTGAAAGTGATAGCAAACTTTTATAGTATAAATGACATGATGGAGGAGGCACTAGATGTTGCCCTAAGAAGCCTCATTGATGCACCTCATGGAACCTTCAAATTTTAGAATATTCAAGAATTGGTGTCACTTAAGAAGTCTTGTGACAAGTTAAAAGTGTTAGTTGGGAAGAAAAAATAATGCTCTAGATGGTCTATAACTGGATTTAAGAATATGATGTAAATTTTAAATACCAAGAAGGCTCAGACCAAAAGATTTTTGCCACCATAATCGAAAGGTACATAGCTTAAAACAATAGGCTGGAAAAAGGCTCCGTCATCGATGTTAATTCCATAATATGAATGGATAATTCTATTTTTTCATGCGCTGGCATCATGGAATTATATTTCCTTCCTTATATCCTCATCTTTTTCTCTTATATTTTCTTTATTTTCTTTTTTCTCATTTCCTATGGAGAAACCATTGTACCTTTCCCATTAGTAGCATGCCCTTATATTAGTTACTTTTTAATTATGAAAGGGATGTGTTTTTTTTTTTTTTTTTTTTTTACGTAGGTGGACAAAGGTTTATTTTGTTCCTTATTTGTGTGCTCTCCATGTGTATAACTTTAAATATTACATCTTAGTGGAGAATCAAGTTTGTAATCATCATAGAGGCATGAGCATAATCTGAGGAATCATGTTTATTACATTGATAAACAAACCCCAGGCTTGAGAAAGATTTTTCGAGCTAGAGCATCTTTAGGAATATGCTAGGCATACCTAGAATTATATAAATAAAAGGGGTGTTTCCATTTACAAGGGTTGGTCAAATTTTTGACTATAGATATATATCTTAGAAGATTTCTCATTGTATGACTTATTTGGTGCCAAATTGATTTTTTTTGTAAAATCATTAGCAAGGTTTGAGAGCATTCATAATGTTTCCTTTGTTAAAAATTGATGTCATATAGTGTTATGTTATGTAAATTCTAACACATGTTGTATACAACTTTTATTCAATTGATCAATAGAATTTATTTATGAGTTCTTATCCCCACTGGGTGTTGAATTAAAATGCTATGTTCTACTTGCTTTATAGATTGGTTATCTGGTATATTCTCTTTTATGGTAGTCAATTAAGGCTTATATCAAGAATATGAAATCATTTATGTTTTAAGATTAGGGAATATGGTGTTGATGGTATTTTAAGGTTAGTCCTAGGTATATGAATTAAACTAAAGGGAATTTTCAAAAGGTTATAGATAGCATTATCTGCAATTTTTTTGGATTATCATTTGCGCATAACTCCACTACATATGTTTCTAATCTAGAAAGCACTTGTTAAATGAAGATATCATAGCTATGATGTGAAATTTTTCTTGCTCATAAGTAAAATTTCCACCTCTTTTATTTGAATTATTCCTAATTTTTATCTTATCCTACCCATTAGATAACACACTGGTTGTATATTATGAGTGTTATGTGCCTTGTGAATGTATGAGACACTGTGTATGAGAAATGCATTCATTGTGTGTGATTCATGCCTAATCATTGTAATCTTTCCATATTTCCATCATCACTATGAAAATCATCAAGATAAAGATTTAGAAACTTCTTCTTTTGTGTCTAGTAGCCTATATGTGATACAAAACATTTGTACATTTTGTTTGACAACCCTATGTGGGTAAAACATATGAGTTTGGTTGTGCTTTGATCATATTATCCTCATCATATTAATAATCCTCATGAATATTGATGTTTAAAACTCCTTCATGTGAGAAGGTTACATTATTATGTTCTCTCAACTTGGTTAAGGTAGAGCCAAAATTAGCAAGGAGTTGACCATATACTTTGTAATTGCTTCCAGGTCATTTTCTATGTCTAATCCATACTAGGTGATAAACCCTTCCCTAGATATAATGACATATAAGTCAATTTTTCATCTTTGCTTATCATCTCTTCCTTTTTAGGTGACAAAGGTAGAATTATATAGGTTTACAACTAGGGAACCAACACATTTTTGGCACCATTATCAGGGAATTTTTTGAAGAGTGGTCCTAATCTTCTTAAAAGTTTTTGTTATTTTGTGTAGCTTTGATTTCAAGCTCTTATTATTTTGGGAATTATCATAGGGAATTATGGATGGTTTATCTAATGGACCTCCCTATTGTTACTACATTGACTCAAATATCTTTGTTGTTACTATGTTCCATGTTCCACTGAGTATTTTCCAATAAAGATTTAAGGATTGATGATCTATTTCCGTTGTGTTTACTTGCAAATATCTGAAGTATTATATGTCGAAAGGTGTCCCATCCATTTTGAATTTCATCTTGAATATTTAGTATCCTTGTGTATTATCTCAGTAAACTTCCTTAGGATATGCATTCATCAATCATCATAGTAGTTTATCAGTTCATTTAGATCTAGAAAAGTTATTTCTAGTGGCAACTCTAAGTTTCATCTCCCATTTATTGAAGTAGATTGGTGCCTATCTTTATATTTATTTTATCAACCTTTGGTCTTATGAGTTCCTCTATCCAAAAAATTAGAAGAGTTGATGTCATATTTCAAAAGTGACCCATCTAAGCATCTAGTCTCTCTTTTTCATATCTTATAAAGGTGGAGAGGACTAGTCTAAAGGCCTGTTGAAGGGTCTAGCTTAGTTATAGATGACTGCTTGGGTTCAAGTGACTTTGGACTTTTGGTATATCATCCCCTAGTCAAGGAGATTGATAGTTCCCCTAAATCTTTGAAACCGTATATCCCTATATACTATCATGTTCCTTCCTCACCTAGTCAATCTCCTCTTAGGCCTGATCCCATAATTTTGCTTCATTCACCTAATCATTAACCTCTACCATTTATTCTTAGTCATATCATTAAACCAATCATGAGGTGTAAAAATAAAGATGAGAATAAGCATTCTAATTTTTGTGTTCATATATTTAGACCTATCAACTTTGAGGGGATAGAGGGCTATCTGAATGAGGTCCCAAATGAGATAAGAAAATGCCTTCCAAAGCTTTAAGGAAATAATGCAATAACTAGTGATCAACATTTAATTTTTTTTCATAATATCATCAAAGATTATGAAGTTGAATATGAAGATGTGTGTGTCAAATTATTCATGCGTACGTTGGAAGATGATACACATGCTTAGTCTAAATTCCTTTGCTAGCAATGTATTGACTTGTGGGAGGAGATGCAAAATGTTTTTAGGATTTAATATGGTGAAAGGATTAAACCAAGGTTTCTCTTACCTAAATTTGAAAATATCAAGAAAAATCCTAATGAGTGTGTGCAATATTTTAAAAAATGGTTTAAAGCATCCATGATGTGGTTTATTCAGAACATCATGGCTAGTGACACTACATTCCTAATAAAGTATTATGATGCCTTTGATAAAAATTATGATTAATACTTGTGGGATAAGGCCCCTACATATCTACTATTCAATTTCAGTATGTCTATTCAAATTGAGAATAATATCAAGGTTTTTGGAATGATTTTGAATAAATGAGATGATTTTAAGATGGTAAATCGAGAAAAGGTACAATCCACTAAGACTATGAGCTTGGAAGACACAGTTAAGACTTTAGCTTATGTCATCAAGGAAATGTCATATAAGTTGGCTAGAGATAAGAAAGTCATCCATAATGTATCTATCAGTCAAGAAAGGGTTCTAAATCTACATCAAGCCTAGAGGGGACCTACTTTCCATAGTTAAGATGGTGATAGAGGAAAGATTCCAGAATAAGATGAGAGACTAAATAGAAACCATGGTAGAGGAGATGGGAGGGAAGTTCCCAATCCTTTGAATGCCAAGTTAAATACCATGAGCTCTGATTTAGATATTAATTGGTGTGATATATATTTTCTCCCATAATCTCAATCTGATGTGGGTGAGGTAGTCGATGAAGATTCAGGTGAGCTTGAAGATGCTTCATCTAAATATGAGGTTTTTATGTTTGATTTTCCAAATTCATGGAATAAACTGAAGATTCCCATAGAACATGGGGCTAACACTCGGGTTGATCAATTTTAGAGTGTTGTTGAATTGGAGTGTACCCCAAATTTTATTCTGAATATGATGTTAACATAGCTCAAGCATATGAGTTTTTATACATGATTTTGATCATTTAAGGTCCATGATGATCAATAAGTATCCTGAGCGCAATCCATCAGATGAGGATAGAAGACTCTTAATTAATGTAGCAGCTACCTAAAGGAGTGAGATTAATTTGAGAAGTAAGCAAATGTGTGTATTTCCTCAAGATAATGTTCTCACATATCTAAAGGAAGTAAATGCAAGCAAGTAAATAAATAAATTCATGGTTGTCTTAGAAGCCACCAAGAAAATACCCATTGCTCAAGCTGCTAAATTTAAAGAGTTTCTTGATAAGAGAAATAAGATTCCTATGTTATCCAATATCCCAAAGGGTGTTAATGAGGATAAGTAGAATCCCCCTCTATAGAGTGTTGTTAAAGTTCCTAGCCCACTCCCTAATTTGAATAGTTATCTTCCAGTTGGGTGTGCTATCATGCTTCCTCTGAATACACCCCTTCCCTAGTATAGTGTTTGTGACATGGCCCCAATGTTGACTCAAATGAATGTCACTATGACACTTGTTGAATTGCTATGAATCCCTGAACATAGAAAAAGGTCTTTTAAATTTTTAGAATATAGAGATAATCTAATTTCCAATGAAGTCAAATGTACCTCAAGCACCTTTGGGATATTATGATGAATCTAAGGAAGATATTAAACCTACCCTTGAGGTCTATTTAGGAACATCATTGGTAGAAATCCAGCTAGATATGGAGCCATTTTTCACAGCTTTAATGATCAATGGCATGATTTTAATGTGATGCCCCTATGTGTTATGAATAATCTTGGGATAAAAATAAAATTTGCCTTTGGAAAATGTTATGCCATAGATTCCATGGAGGTGCCAGTTGTGGGACAAGTTAAAGGGTTGGTGGTAAAATTAGCATTTCACCCTTGTAAGCTCTTAAGTATGAATGCAGTAGTTATGTATTGCCCAACTAAATTTGCAAGGTTGCTATCACAAAGATGGGACAACAATATGGGTGAGACTATATAGATGGATCTTTCCTATGCCACTATTCCTTTAGAGGTAAATATGGTTAAGATTCAAAGAGAGCTTAAGATGCTATATATAATTGAGGATCCAAATCATGCTCTAAATGAAGTAATGTACACTAATGTATATCTAGGTAATTTTGTTGGGAGTGTCGATGATAATAATTAGTTAGATGCCCTCGATGAGTTATATTACGAGGAAGATGCGATCTAGAAAGTGTCCTTTGATGGAACCTACTCCAAATCTAGAAATGGAGCTAGGGTAGTATTACACACCCCTAGTGGTAAATGTTATATGTTTTCCTCTCATCTTGATTTTGGGTACACCAACAATGTTGCTAAGTACAAGGTGGTTTTACTTGGATTATAGATCACTTGGAGACATGGTATCAAGTGCCTACCTATCATGGGTGATTCAGAATTGGTAGTTAAATAGATTCACAATACATATGCCACCAAGAGTAAGAGACTAAATCATTATCATAATGCCACCTATGATTTTATTAAACATTTTGATGCATTTAAAATCTCTTATCATAATAGGGCTCTCAACCAAGAAGTTTATAGGCTTGAAGAATTAGGTGCTCAGTTTAATATTGCAAATCAAAACCCTTATTGTCAATATCAGGTGGAAGTTCTTGTTAGACCTTCAGTTCTAGATAACATTTTTCATTGGCAAGTGTTTTAGGATGATGATCAAATCAAAATATTCCTAAATTTTAAAGCTAAATTATATGGTAAACTCATAGACCTAGAACCTATGGTTCAATTTTGTGGTGGAAAAAAGACTTTATTTGGGAAGGACATCATCCAATTGAAGACAAAAAATATCCTAAGGGTACTAGTCAATTTAGAGACATCCTTTGATGGAGCAGATAGAGTCAAGTCAAGATATTTATTCATTTCAAATGATGTAATAGAATATAATTTGGGTTCACCAAAAAACCCAACGAAATTATGCTTGCATACTCACTTGAGCATGAATGATAAAAAGGATTACATGCATTTGTTGAAGAGGTACCAAGAATGGATTTATGGATTTAACACCACTTTACAATAATAATAAATTACAATAGAGTATGGATTTTTGAATTCAGCACCACCTTACAATATTGGACTACTTTTTCTAATCATTTGAAAATTATTTTACGCTATTTGGTATGATTACTCAATCAATAGGCATATAAATAAAAGTCCTTTCATGTAATCATTTAGATCATAAAACATCCTCATATGGAAAGCAATTGATTGGTTTCAAGAAATAACATATATTCATGATTCTCATGTATTTACTATGCATTTTTGGTGTTATGGTGGTTTTACTTCTCTTCTTATAGTGAATTTTCAATTTTTAATTACATCATTTCTAATAGGCCCGTATTGTATCATAGGTGTTAAATATTTATGTTTCAAATCTACCTCCACATCATTTTGATCACTATGTCTTATATTTTATGCTATCACTCATCTCTCCACTTGTAACTCTTAACATTGTTAAACCCAAAGAAAATACCATCATCAAGGTATTAGTTGGACTGATTGAGGATGAGCATGGATGAGGAGGAATTGAGTAGAGATGATGAGGAAGTCAATAAGGATGATGAGGGATGGTGAGGGTCAATGAGGGAGTGATTAGGGAAGATGAAGGATGGTGAGGATTAGTGAGGGAGTGATTGGAGGTGATGAGGGATGAGGAATGAGTGATTAGAGATGATGAGGTATCTTTATGGTCAATTAGGGAGTGATTAGGGATGGTAAGGGATAAATTATAAATGATGAGGAATGGTGAGGGTTAATAAGGGAGTGATTAGGGATGATGACATGGTGAATAGGGATGGTAAGAGATAATGAGGGAGTGATAAAGGATGATAACAGATGGTGAGAGCTAATGAGGGAGTGTTTAGGGATGATGAGTGAGTGATTAAATATGATGAGGGATGTTCAGGGTCAATGAGGGATGATGAGGGATGAGGACTAAGTGATTAAGGATGATGAGTAATAGTGATGGTCAATGAAAGAGTAATTAGGGATGATGCAGTAGTGATTAGAGATGAATAGGGATAGTGAAGTTAAATGAGAGAGTGATTATGGACAATGAATAATGATGAGAGAGTGATTAGGGGTGATGAGGCATTAGTAGGAAGTAATCATGGATGAGGGGGGGATGATGAACAAGTGAAACTACCACAAAGTGGTCATTTGATATGCGTAAATCATCAATGTGACCTCTGCTACCCCAATCACACCACTTTGCATCAATTTCAAAGTGAGTGGTTCACAAGCATAAATTTTGACAAACCTAAGACTCCTATAAATGTCAAGAATAAATATAGAAGGAATTAAAACCTTAAAAATGACTATATGTTTACCAAAAATGGACATAAATTGCAAAAAATATGTCTTGAAATCCCTAGGTTTGATACTTAGACCTTCAAAATGCCTATGTATTGACGTGATTGGATTTTGAAAAGCTATTTTCCACATCGTAAGGCATACAACTATGAGACCAAATCTATAAGATGTTGAGTGACCCTTATATATTATATTTACTAAAATAAATTTAAAGTATAATAAAATAAATGTAACAATATAAATATAAATTTATACTTGACATTTAGAGTAGTAAATATAAGCTTTTTGACATAATTGCCTTCTTGTGAAACTTCCACATGATTCTGTCTATAAAATACCAAGAACACAATCACATTATTAATAATGTGATCACATTACATGTTAACTAACATTCAATCCATTCAAGTTCAAATGTGAAAAATAATAGTAACACAATCATATTTTTGTTTTAGAATAATGTGATCACGTTATCTATTAATGTGATCACATCATATATTGTTGTCACATTATGGCTTAGTAATTACCAATCCATAATTTAAATAATGCAAACACTTTAATAAAATAATGTGATAACATTATTTATTAACGAGATTGCATTACATGAAATGTCCATGGAATTATCCCCCAACTCCATGTCCTTACCCCATGTTTCATAGTTATGTTCTACCCAATAAATTATTTGTAAAAGATGATCGTAAGTAGGCTACATCTTAGTAAGTTGAATAACAAAGAAAGGATTTAAAAGTTCATCTCTAATAATAATAATAATAATAATAATAATAATAATAATAATAATAATAATAATAATAATAATAATAATAATAATAATAATAATAATAATAATGTGATCATCACTAATCATACAAAACATGAGTTGAAAACATCAAATTGTGAAATATCACATTTGTCATAAGATAGAGAAATGTTATAAATTTAACTTAATAAAAAAACATAATAAAATACAATAGAGTATGTATTTCCAACCATAAAAAGGAAATTATATATATATATATATATATATATATATATATATATCATAATAAAATCCCAATAAGAAAATCACAATTAAATAATAAGTTATAGGACAAAAAATTAACATGGGCAGCAGAGGAAAAGATTAATCTTCCTTGTCTCCCTAACCACCCCAACCACTACCAGGAGTAGGATCTATATTACCCTGTAAATGCTCCCAATAATACATCTAGTTATCTTTGTTTTCTTCCTTAGTGTTTTCCAATGTAGATGGTGAAGTGGAAAAGTGTTATGAAAGAAAACATACCTATTTAATGTGCCCCAAATCCTAAGTTGTCTATAAGAGTAAAAACCATGACTACCAATGGATGGACATTGAGCTATTGAAGAAAATTAAAACTATAGGGAACCACTACAATATATTCTATAGGAATGATCCCTTCCCTTGTGACAAAATCCATAGCCTTTAGGTGGTGATGAATGGGCTAGATGTTAGGAAGTTGAAAATTGTAGATTTTAAATATCATCTCTATTAATAATATAAACTATACATCACTAGTTGTATAAAAAATATTGGATAACATCATAGCCTAAAATATCAGATCGATCCTAAGACTGAGACATGATATAACTTTAATTAAAGATGAGGTAAACATAGTAACATACAACATATTATTCTTTTTAAGGAAAAAATGGTATAAATAAAAATAACATAGTAAAATCCCAACTGACAAGGTAAAAATCAACACTAAACCAAAGGAGAAATAATCAACAATGGTGATAGAAGTAAATAATCAGTTCCTTCCTATCACTAGTTCTCCAAACATTAGGAATAGGATGTTTTACAGTGTCAATTAAATTCTCAAAATAATCATTTGAATTTTAATTTTTCTCCTCCTAAGTGTTATCTAGGCTATAAGAGAAAAGGACAAATGGCCATACGATGAAAATTTCCTTTCGAATGTAACTCCCAATGAGATGGGTCTAACCAACACTACCATAATGTGGACTATGAGATGGTTAAGAAAACTGTGATGATGAGGAGCCATTATATTGCATTATAAAATAATGAAAACTATCCTAGTGATCAAATCAATGGATCAGAGCTGGAAATAAATATCAAGGTGAGTTAGGAGGGATGTGAATAACAACACATGGGGAAATTTTCCAATTGCTAAAAAACATCTTGAGGTGCTCTAGTTCTAATATGACCTAATTTTCGTATGATTGAATCCATAATAAAACTTTGGAGATCAATCAAACTCTATTAGTAATATAAAAAGAGTGATGTAATCATAGCTATAGATACTCATTAAGAATTTCTTCTACCGCACAATCTAAAACTACACATATTAAATACAATAGTAATATAATTTTATTATTTTAAGGAGATACTACATAGTATCATATTTACTATAAATTATATAGTCTTTCATAATACAATCCCATTGATACCCATTGACTTACAACTAATAAATTAACACAATAGTGTTAACCAAATGACTCAACTCTAATAACCCCTCCTAGATCTACACATAGATATCTATTGTAATAATCCTTAAAACCACCCATGAAATATTTCATAATATTGAAGTGAATGCCTTTGAAAGCAAAAAATATGTATTTTTATAGATAAATAATGCATATATTTACATTAATACTTTGAACAACCAACTAAAGATATAAATATTAAATTTTCTTGACACATCAAGAAGAACTACAATCGTAAAATGCACACAAGTCCCTATATTCTTTAAATGAACATAAGTCCCAATATTAATACATATCATAATAATATATCATTAAATAAATTATCCATAACACATAACAAATACCTATTCCCAATTTCCTCATAAACCTCATCCCAACATGCTAATACTTATCCATGTAAGGTGTCTAAATAGACAGTTTTAAGATCAATGAAATTCACATAACATTCACAGAATATCACAAGACTTCACAACCACTATTTACACTAAAAACTCATGTACCATGGTTCCCATATAGTTTTAATAATGATACCACATTTTATCATAAAAAATTTAAATGATGTGTGATTCATCACATAGCCTATGTAACAAATAATCTATTACACGATTTGCATGATGAAGAACTCAAAATTATTGTAAATCAAATAATAATATCAGTGATTTAAAATATTCTTTAAACTATAATAGTAATTAAAGACTTCACCAAGATATATTTATAACTACTCTTGTTTTTTGTTGTTGTAGGGTAATATGTGGATTTAGATGCCAGTGTATCATAACTTGGGGTAAGAAAATAAGAGACAATGGTACTCACACACTTACATTGAGTAAAAACCCTACTCTTTTGACCCTGTCTAGAGGCCTTGAAAAACCTTTATGCCATAAAAAATGACTCTCACTTTCCATCTTACCTGGTTTGTGAGCTAAGAAAAAAATTGGCCTTCTCCTAAAAAATGCTTTAATCGTACTACTTCACTAATTCCTACTCTCACTGGGTCAAGTTCCTTTATTTATGTTGTGAAATCCATTAATCCACTTATCTACTATGACACTACCCACTAAAATATTCTCATGTTTTTTATTGGTATGCTTTTCAATTTCATTTGTATAGTAATAATTATTTCTTCTACATAACAACTCTCTTGAATTTATGTAGTGCCACTTTAACTCTTTTCACACTCTATCTCTTGTAAGTGATCATTTCTACAGTACATGAAAAAAATAATTTGGTGTGAGTCCTCCTTGTTCTCCATCTTCAACAGATTTAGGATATGGAATTGTCCATCCTTCCTTACTGACACTATATTTTATATGCCATAATACAATAAATCATTGTCATATTACCATGACCTTCCCAAAAAAACCTGACATGCATCCATTTACAATAAATCTATTAAAAAAAACCTTGTCTATGTAGATACCAATTATCATCTATACTTTTCTTTCTTCCTTCATGACATTTCTGGGCCCTTTATCAACAAAGACACTTATTATGGTTTTGGATGTAATTTTTGCACCAATCTTAGTTTCCTTACAATTTATGTGGATAGCAAATTATTCATTTCTCCACTATCTTCCATCATTGTGTAACATTTACCTCTTATCTTACTCTTGGTTTGGAAAATATGGCTATGCCACCTACCATTTTCACTCTCTCCTATGACCTTAAATACTGTCCTTACTTCTAGTAAACTTTACCCTTACTCAAGTTAACCTATATAATGTGCATGCATCTCTTAAAATTATAGACCTTTTCTTAAGACTTTCACATTACCACTTCCTCTCTTTCCACAATCTAATTATGCATGATGCAACTCAAATGTAGGATTTACTACCTCCCCACATTTTAAACATGTTTTTCTTCAACCTCTCACCTCTACCTATTATTTTATAGGATGACCCTTCCTTTATTTACAATGTTTTCATAATGTATGTATTTTCATCACTCTTTTCTATTGGTTGATATTTGTTACCATAGGTCATTCCTTTTCCTATCATATTACTATGTCTAATTAGTAATTTATGCTATTATTTCATCATATATTGAAAAAGTTTCACAACTATATACAATCTCAATAGGTTGATCTCATTTTGGATGACCCATTGTGACCCAATAATGTTTTACGATACTTTTATTGTCCCATCTCACTATGACCAACTTAGTTAGAGATATTGTAAAATTACTCTATATACTCTTTCATACTTGGCACATTTTTACACATATTTTTAACTTATTTAATATATCCAATAGATAATATCTAGGTATAAACTTATCGTTTAATTTTGTAATAATCCTTTCCCAACAGGTGATTTTTTATTTACCGTTATGATTCTACTCAACTTGTACCTTCTTCAAACATAGAGTTGTGTGTCCCTTCAAATTTGTCCATAATATATTTATCTTGTGCCCATCTACCACTTTATTAAACTCAAAGTATTATTCCATCTATGTGCTCCAATATATTAACAATTATGGGTTTGGCTCTCTAGTAAAACATGAATATTTCATTTGTGTTCTTAGATATGGATTTGTTAAGCCTATTTTTCCATTCATTCAATCTATCTCACATTTTATCTCCTTATTCATACTCATCTTTTGATCTAACCTCTACAACATTCACATAATCACTTGGGATAAATTATCTTCTTCTATCCTCCTCTATTTTAACCAACATTGTCTACAAAATTTTCAATATTTATGCAATCTCATCTATTTATCCATTTATATTGAAAAATAGTACCCCCTATGACCATCATTTTCTTGGAGGAATCTTAAATATTCAAAACCTTCATATCTAGTATTGTGCCACTCACAATACTACATATATCTCTCTCGGCACTACTCTTATTCTTTACCCACCTTTTCAAAGAATAAAGAAAACAAACTTGGATCTCTGAATCCTATATTTTTTTCCTTTCTTTGATACCAAATGATGGGGTCATAGTTAAAGATACGAATTAATAAATGTATTCTATCATGCAACCCATAATAATAATAATAATAATAATAATAATAATAATAATAATAATAATAATAATAATAATAATAATAATAATAATAATAATAATAATAATAAATTCTTTCAAATAAATATTACGCAACAATAAACTAATTGCTAATGATATAATATTTCATACAATACATTCCCACTAATTCCTAAAAACATAAAAAATAATAGATTGACACTAAAATTTTAATTAAATCACTCGAATTCAATGTATTATAATATATCTATACACAAATACCTAATGCATTACTCGTTATAACGACTCTTGAACTATTTTCCAATTTGCAATCGAATGGGTTTTAGAATTAAGAGGATACATTTATAGAAATACACAATCTACCAATTTTAATTAATTATTTAAAAACCCCTCTATACCCACAAATATTACATGTTAGTGACATGTTAAGAAGTGTTAAAATCATGAAATGCACACAAGTCCATAGAATCTTTAAATGAACACAAGTGTCGATAGTAATACATTTCAAAATAATATGTCACATAATCAATGCATTATAACACATCACTTATAATTATTCCTAATGTCCTCATAATAATAATTCCAAATTGTTACCACTTTTAAATTTAAGGTATCCAAATGGAAAGTATTAAGCTCAAACAAATTCACACTAAATCATAGGACTTCAAAGCCATAATTTACCATGAAAACCGTTTTACAATGATTATCATATAAATTTTCATGAAGGATACCACATTTTATTGTTAGATTTTCAAATGGATTCTTTTTCGTCACATAATCTATGCAATAATGAGAAATAACATTTCACAACTCAAATAAGAATCATCATGCTTGAAAAGGTGCTTTAAACTATCAAATATATGAAAGAATTTAGTACAAATTATTAATAACAACTCATGTTTCTGGTTTATACAAAACTATGAGTAGACCCAAGTGATCCTACATCAAATATTCCACAATTTTAGTATGAGTGAAAATTTAATTATTTATTTATTTTAATAAATGAAACAAAATAATAGAATAAAAATAATGCCAATTTTTTAAATTTTTTGAAGGAATCATGTTTAAGTCCACTTGTATCAAAATATTCCAAGTAAACATTAATTTGTGTAATGGATGAAAGATTATATGTTTCCATAATCATTGTGAATAAAATACTTGTTAAACCATAATGTATACACTAAAATTAAATCAATAAATGCTTGCCAATTTTATCCTTGACATATTTACCTTGCTTATTCAATTTATAATTATGATAATCTATAATCTCTAAGAAATCCTTCAAAGTCCCTTAACTATTTTATATGTATCCCATACATACATATTTCATATCTATCTATCCCTACATGGCATATATTTCATTTTCACTCTATTTTAGAATCCGTTATTCCTTTTGAATAAGAGTTCAATAGTCAGACAAGGAAGCATTTGTTTCTCTCCCAAGATATAATGCTTCCAATTTTTGCATGTCATGCCTGAATAATAACATAAATCTCATGATCATATGTTCAGTAGTTCCTGACTGATGACGTGATAGTTTAGATGTGGTAAGAAACCACATAGCCATATTGACTGAGGGATGATTCAAGTGTCAAGTAAGATACACCCATCTCAAGCTTGAATGGTTGTTAAAGTTTTTGAAAATAAAGTACATGTGTGTAATAGAGTTTAAATTTAAATAATTTGAATGATTTTTATGATGAATCATTCTATATAAAATTTTATTTACTACCACCTTGGGTTACTTTGTTTACGGGTCAAGTCACATGATAAAAATAAGGTACATATCTACTATATAAATTTACCAATCATAGAAAGCTATAACAATATGTGAAACTCTTTGGTTGTGACCATTATTAAATGACTTGAATTTTCATTAGGTCCACATGTACTCTTTTTACATCTTCTATGTATCTCAAATGATATATCTTTGACATGGAAAATGAAATTTTTTCCATGTTGGCATATAACTTGTGCTTTCGTAATGCGTTCAACACCTTCACAATATGGTATAAATATTCATCCATATTTTATTGAAAATCAAAATGTTGTCAAGGTAGAATATAATAAATGAATTAATGAATGTCCTTATAATACCATTCATCATCTACATGAGTTTAGTTGGTGTGATGGTCAAATTGAATGGAATGAATACCATTAAAATAGAACTTCTTTTGCCTTCAAGGCTATATTTTTTAGAAAGAGATAGTGAAATATTATGCTCGTGTGCATATAGTGACATTTATAGAGAGATAAGGGGTAAAATATGTGTTTCTAGAGAGAGAAAATAGAATTCAAACTCTACTTTGTGAGATTCATTTCTTATTAAAAAAAGTAAGTAAGAGTGATATTCATGTTTTGAAATATTTGCATCATATATAGAGAGAAAAAGATATTATATTTATTTTTTTATAACATTCACATCATCTAGTAAAGGATAAGCACATGCCACCTTTGTAATATTTATATCATATAGTAAACTAGAAAAAAATTTAACTTTTGTAACATATGCAAAATCTATTAATTGAGAAGAATATTAAAGTTTTGTATCATTTTCATCATCTAGTAAATAAGAAGTATATTCTTGTTTTATAACAATTTCATGATATATATCATGAGAAACATATATGAATGTGTTTTAATATTTTTTTATTGGGGGAGCTTAATCTAACCAGACAAACTATCAGATCAAAGTAAAATATATCTAGTTAAATTAACATTCAACGATGTATTTTACTTGCATACAAAATGACAGTGAAAAACTAGGGTTTTGAATTAAAGAATTAAAATATTTGAGCTACTTATATTTTGTAGGCCCACATATATTTTTTTAATGTTTTTAATCCTGAGGATGATTATGGAAATGCTGGATTTGGATGTTTGAGTTTCATTTTTAACTTAGACAATAGTGGAGAATAAAAAATTATTTCATGATCCTATCTAGAGACCTTATATGATAAAACTAACAATTGGATGTATGAATAAATATCATATAGATGCACCTTAGTCCACCACAAACTTGTGATCACAAGATGTGACTAATATTTGGCATTTTTTGCTTAAAAAATATAATACAATCCTTCACACAAATAAAGCATATATGAAATGCAAAAGGGGGGAAACATGGTGAAGTGGGAATGGAAGATTTAGCCTCTGAACCCCAATATACTCAACACTTCCTACATAGCAACAATGATATGGACCTCATGCCAATGTATTTTTCCCTCAAATATGGAGGGTGTATTTTTGAATCATGAAATATATGTTTCTAAATGATCCTCAGATAGGCTTTCCTCTTGGTCATAGCATGCAACCTATTTTTGGTATGTGAATACTTCAAAAAATTATAGAGATTGAACTTGTTGTGTATTTATTTTATTTATTATGCTAGTATATAATGATAAGTGTTAGATATAAAATTATTTAGGAATACATTTAAACATAAGACGCCCAATTTTTAACTTGAAAAAACTATTTACATTCCAACTGAGTCAAGTAAGTGTTAAACAAAAATAGGAGACCCAAAAGAAATATTCCCTGAAAAGAGTTATAAAACATAGAGAGGACAACAATATGTAAAATGAAACATAATGTAGGGCACTCTTATCCAATATGGCACTATTTTATAAAGTCAATATAATTGAATAATGAATTAAAATAAATACAAAGGAAACCCGTGACTCAAAAACATAATGACATGGAAAACTAGACATGAAAACATTAAGATATTATATACAATAGTAATAAATGACACGATACTTATTTTTTCTTGATTAAATTTACTTGTATACAACACATAAGAGTGGTTTTAACAAGATGATTGTTCATAATTGATTTTTTCTCTTGTACATGTTTATTTTGAAATAATGAATGTAATGAAGTGCATTAGTAATTGTAAATACAAATTAAGTTTATTTTCAAATAAATAATATTTATATTTTAAAACATGTAACATGTGAGGAGTATGAGGTTTTAAATTACCATATTAATCTACTTGCACAAAATAATTATTAATAAATTGTTGTAAAGAATGTGTAGGAGAGATATGCTCTAATATTTTTTAAGTGGTATAGACTTTTTATTCCTCATTATATGCCTATTCATAATAAATAAACGACACAAAAAAACAATAAGGTGAAAATGAACATGTGAAATAAAAAATACCCTTCAAACCATGTAATTAGTTAGTGAAAGAAAGACTTATTATATTTGGGGCTCAACTTCTCCTAATTGAGTATAAAATATTGAACCAATTACTTGACTACTTCAATGTTGGACACAATTATAGTAAATCAAGCCCCATAAACCTAATTACCACCACATGAAGAGATTCAGGTCTAATGTTTTGTAATCAATTCCCTGATTGCACTAATTTGTCAATTAGTTCAATTAGAGACACAACTATGGGAAATCACAACTTGTTACTATAATTTTGACTACTTAAATAAAAATTTAGGTATTATTTTCTAATTGCGTCCCATGTTAAACCAATTATTTTAATGGTTATATTAGAGATGTATAATTGCGGGGCAGGGGGGAGGGGATATTTTTCTAAATTAGTGCTTTCCATGAATAGGCATTTTTTTTTTGTGATGGGACACATGTAAATATTTTGGGTAAAACTTGTTATTTAATCCTCATTTGAATAAGATGTCAACTCTATCACTCTC
>JARHVA010004523.1:255000-257500 GCA_037957365.1 Torreya grandis
TAGTATACAGTAGGAAAATCTTATGTGTAGTTTACATTATGAGTATATTGATATGTACTAGTGTTTAAACATATATAGTAGATATTAGTTTATTTTGATGTGTGTATATAATTTATTTTTATTTTTATTCGTAGAGACAAAGTTATTTATTTATTCATAGGATGGGAGACTATTTACTTATGCATACAACCTCTTAAAATATAACAAATTGTTTAAATGAAGGACTATGATTTTGTGAGAATTATGATTGACTGATAAAATTGAATAATGTAAAGATGGACTATGATAATAGTACTTATCATATAATGTACTATATTTAACATATATGGAAATTAGATGTATAAATTTGATACATAGATTATAACTAGTTGCTATGAATCATAATTGCTTGCTTAATATTTGGGTTTAAGAGACATTTAACTCTTGAAATTATAGGACATTTAAATATTCCTGTTCTTAGCATGTTTTATGATTCTTAGTAAGAAGTTCATAATCTCTTATCTTATAGAACCCATCAATATAATTGAAGAACAAGAAAGTTATAATGATTTCTAGAATCATATGGTGTTCATGAATAGAGATATAAATGATTATTAGTATACAATAGGGAAAACTTGTGTGCAGTTCACATTATGAGAATATAGATATGTACAAGTGTTTAACAATATATAGTATATTTTATTTTATAATGATGTGTGTCTAAAAGTTATAATTCATTTGATTAGTGGAGATAAATTTATAGATTATTGAATGATGGGAAACTATTTAATTATGCATACAACCTCCTAAAATATAACAAATTATTAAAATGGACTATGATTTCATAACAATTATGACCCTCTTTATTATGATTGGCTGATAAAATTTAATAATGTAATGATGGACTATGATTATAGTACTTATCATAAAATTTACTATATTTAACTACTTATGTAAATTAGATGTATGCATTCCATACATAGATTATACCCAATTGGTATAAACCATAATTACCTACTTATTATTTAGGATTAAGAGACAATTGATTATTCATGTTCTTAAATTTATTTTTATTGTTATTAGTAAGTAATATATATGAGTTTATTGGTTCAATATATGTTATCCCAATGTCACATTGTTGGTACTCATTAAGTAGTAACACTTCACTAGCATACTAGCATCTCAATTCTAGATGAAGGTAATGTAGTTAAGTGGTGTGTAATAAATTGACTAATCCTATACATAAATAATTATTTAAAAACTTTGGCAAGGTAATTTTAGTGAGACATTATCATCTCATGTGTATGATTTACATGTTTGTGAGATATATATATTAGAATGGGTTTCTTTGTGATAAACTGCATGTTTAGTTTTATAAATCATACACCACACCGGTACTAGTTTATCTCTATGGATTATTACACCATCACTATCTACTAATATATGAAGGGAGGTAAATTCCCTTATGAGATTTGAGTGGGGAATTGATTCTGTATGGTTGGTGTGGAAAGTGCTTGGATAGTGCTCTTCCTCCCCATAGCATTACTTATTTAGAGATGACACTTGAGATTTGTAGAGATACTTGAGTTTGAGAACTCATGCTCTATAGAGATTTATATCTTGTATTTTATAAATTGTATTGTATTTATTATGATTGAGATATTATCTTTAAATATATTTAATTATTACTTATCTGTACTTTGGTAGCAGGGGTTGTATCATTGTACCATTTATGGATAAACATTTGTAATTACTTTCCATATTTGATTATGATGTGTTTCATATCTTGATAGTGATTACTGATGGATGTACATCAAATATTTAATTAAAAATTGGTATACTTAGAGTAGGATGTCATGTTCAAAGTAAATAAACCATGAATTAAACAATGAAAATAATTAAAAATTACTAAAATTTAAAGTTAACAAGTGTTATTCTTAGCACTTATCTCTTCAACATGGTAAAATAATCAATTACTGTCTTCTTAAGATGAATTATAGAAAGGTTTAGACTTTCTCGCCCAAAATACAATCTTGGACTGGAAACACATAGGAAACAAATAAATTTTGAATGCAAAATGAAGAATTTTGTGTTTGGGTTTTGGTTTTTATTTTTTTGGTTACACAGTTTATGTGATCATGTTATTCATTCAATCACTTTATTGAAAACAATAATAATGTGATTTCATTATTTACGCAATCACATAATTTAATAATATGATCACATTATGGCTTGGTAATTACTGATCCATAATTTAAATAAAACAATTATGTTAATTTAATAACATGATCTTATTATTTGATAATACGATCATATTATCATAAATGTCTAAGTAATTATCACCCAACTCTATGCACTCACCCACTTGTCAAATTCAGTCCTATACACATATGCATGTATATTAAGGAGTGGTTATTCATTAATTTTGTATACATTGAAAATGTAGTATTTTTAGTTCCTTTTCATCATCATAATTATTAAGGGATACATGGAGTAGCAGTAGTATTGATGTGTTATATTT
>JARHVA010004523.1:262500-265000 GCA_037957365.1 Torreya grandis
GATTGTAATTGGATAGAAACATGACAAATTATCAGATCCTAGCATGAGATCGAACATAGGCATTTCATGATGTATGACTTTGAAATGAAATACCGTATTTCCTAAGAGAATAGGAATATGAGCAAAAAATTCTGAAATGATAGTTTTTGTGTTGAATGTAAGTCTCACAAAATCTGGAATCCATTTATCTTCTGGAATTACATGATACCTTGCAAGGAAGGCATCAGCACCTGTATCAAGCAGAGCATCTAAACTATAAGTCTTAAAACTTGGAAATTTTATACTAATCTCACAGACTGGATTAGTAGTAGAATGTACTAAAATTTGATGAACATGATTACTACTATCCATCATATGAGTGCTTTCTATCTGGTCAGCTATTTGAACTAATTCTTCTTCAAACAATTTTTCTTCTTCATCTTCTTTAGCTTCTTCTCTCATTAATGCTTCTAATTCATTTTGAGCTTTTTTAAGAAATGCTTGAAGAGTAGCAATGCATTTTGTATGCCATTTCCTTCTCTCAGCATTTTGAGGATTTAAAAACAAATATGTTTCTATTCTTTTTCCTTTATCCGTAGAGAAATTCTGTTTACTAAATTGTTGCTGAAGCATATCTTTCTGTTACTGAAGGTTTTCAAGCTGACTCATTTACCTTTTTTTAGTATTCATGATTTTTTGTTCTAAAAACATTTTATCAGAAAACATATATATAGGTAAACTATCATACTTATCTTTCAAACTTTGTAACTGCTGTGACAGACTTAAACTATCAAAAAACTGACTAGACTGCATATTAATTTGAAAACCAATTTTTGAATCAAAATCTGAAGATTCTATCTTAGAACTATATTCCTCTTGGACCATATTTATGTCATATTCATTGTCAGACTTATATTCTATATCTGATTCAAACTCAGCTTCATTATCAGTAATATATACATATTCATCTTCATTAATCTGATGACTTTCTAAGAAATTTACTTTCTTAGATTTTTCTAATTTCTGAGGACATTTATTAGCATAATGATTTCTTTGACAAAGGAAACATTGAATAGCCTTTTTCTGATAGCCATATTTTCTTTTTCTAAAAATCTTTTTCTTCTGAAATGGCATTCTGGCTCTTTTTTTAAACCAAGCTTTCTTTGGTTTTGATTTTCTATAATACTGAGGACTATAGGCACATTTATCTCTTTCTTTTTTCTTCTTTACTCTAGATTTTTTATACTGATACACATCTGTACAACCAAATCTATCATCTATGGAATTACAAAATTTGATACCAAGCTATCTATGGAATCTCATAGTGTCTTTATGAGTTCATCTTTCATCACACAGCTTTTGATTTACTTTGTTAATATACTGATTTATTCTACCAAAGGAGAATGTAGAATACTGATCACCCATAGCTGCCTTATACTTATCTAAAAAGTACTGGGGAAATGATTCAACATATCTGACTTTAAAAGCAGGATTAAACATTTCACCAGAAGCATATAATAGATTTTCCATGTGACACATATATTCCTTTAATCTACTCATGTCACACAACTGGGCTCTTAAAAACTTAGATCTATTTGTTTCTTTTTCATCATCAATTACTCCAACAAACTCAGCGTAGATAGCTTGATAGGGACAAGGGACAGGTTCTGTATGATTAATGATATTAGCTTTATACTGAGTATTTCCAGCATCCCACCAGTCTTTGATGTTACCAATAAAACCATTTACTATCTGTTGTGCTACAGTTTTTGGATCTCTTTTTAACCCAAACATTTGAACACTAGCCCATGCAAGCATTGCTTGACACATTTCTTTTCTTTTGGCAGGTGATTCACAATTGAATTTCCAAAAGAAAGGTTGTAAACCAAGAGTTCTGATTTGGGCATCTAATGGTGGCTTTGATGATGATTCTCCATCTGAGAAATAACTATATTTTTTTGGGTCATCTATTTTTGCCATACCTATTCTGAATGCTTTAGTGATCTCTAAATTAGGTGACTACATACGCTTTATAATACTTTGAGATGTTCCTTCTTCTTTCTAAATTTTCTCAACTTGTTCCCAACTAATAATACTAGTAGTAGGTGGAGACCAACCCATTGACTATATTTCTTGTGAAGAACTACTGGGCAAAGAACTAGGAAATAAAGCCAAGTGTTGTTGTTGAGAAGATACTTCTCTATTCAGAGAATCTATACCACTGGAAATAGCTACTAAAGATGTTTCAATGGATGAAATCTCAGACCTTATTTCTACTTGACTGTGTGCTATATCTGCATTACCAAACACTATAGAATCTATTTTCTTTTCTGCCTCTTCTTGCTTCTGTACTATCTTATAAGCTTCTTTATCAAATTTTGTAGACAAATGATTTGAATATATAGTAGCATTTGAATCTATGGTTTTCAAATATTTTACTATTTCACCTTTCTGATATTGCTCTATGCTTTTTAACATTACAAAAATCTGATATAGACTAGCTTGAATGCTATTCCCTTTA
>JARHVA010004523.1:270000-280000 GCA_037957365.1 Torreya grandis
CATATACCTTAGACATGAACATATATGGTACATTCACATATATATTCCACCTTATACATGCCACATTACTCTATAATCTGATAGAATATGTATTGTATATAAACATTATATACTACAAGTGAATGAATATACCCTGTTATCATGACATGAATAATAAAAGTAACTAGTTTATATTATTTGATTAGTCAACAATCAGGATAATTACCTATAAGTCTATGAAAATTTAATTATTTCATGTTGATTTAAATATGATAATATAATCAGATAATTTATTATACTATATAATGTATTATATGAGCTCAGTTCTTGTTACATCTAATCCAATGATATAATACAATTTAGTTATTATCTTATGCATACTAAATATAAGTGGAGGTTAACGTAATTTATTGAGTAAATTAGAAGCCAAGCCAAGTTCATAAATATAATTAGCTATAGAATTTTAGAGACTATGCATGACTATACTCCAAACTAGCTATATATTGGTAAGAGTTCAGTTGGAATAAGGGCTATGCTAAATATTACTTAGTGGTTTGGTATACAACTTAATTATTCCACTAATTCTTACTATAAATTTGAGCTATATGTATTGTTAATGATGAGTTTACTATAACATAGTCCACTTATAAGTATTGAGAGTTATAGTTTAGGGTATTTTATATTAAAACATTGTAAACTAGTGTATGATATGTACCATAGGTGTATTAATATGTATGAGGATTTATACAAAAATATAGATTGTGTATATAAATACATTGGGATGTGTGCCTGTGGCATAAATTTTCACTAGTATACTATCATAGCTTTAGGTGTTTCATATATCTGGGCACTCGATGAAACTTTTATGTATTAGGTAAGATTAATTTGAATCTTATCAAATAGTTATTTACAAATAATAATATAAAAGTCTAGATAGTTTTGAGAACTTGAGTATATAGATATTTAAGCTTTGATTATATTAATATTGAATTATATTTAGTTAGAGATAAAAACTATGTAGGAGAGTTACATTGCTGAATGCCTTATGTTATAGAGATTATCAATATTTTTCATGAACAAGAAAGTTATAATTATTGTTGAAATCATATGGATTTCTTGATTAGAGATTTAAATGACTAGTAGTATATAATTGGGAAAATCTATGTGCAGTTCAAATTATTAGTATATTGATATGTACAAGTGTTTAAACATATATAACAAATATTAGTGCATCGCAATGCATATCTATAAATTATAGTTCTTTTGATTAGTATAAATTAAGTTATAGATTCTTAAAGGATGGGAAACTATTTACTTATACATATAACCTCCTAAAATATGAACAAATTGTTAAATGAAGGACAACGATTTCATGAGAATTATGATGCTCTCTATTATGATTGACTGATAAAATTGGATCATCTAATGATGGACTGTGATATTAGTACTTATGATAAAATGTAATATACTAAACATAATTATAGAAATTAGATGTATACAGTCTATACATAGATTATACTTAGTTGGTAGAAACCATAATTGGTTACTTATTATTCACGATTATGAGATATTTGACTCTTGATATTATAAGACTGGTTATTCATGATTGAATAGTGTGCTCATATATAATGAACTATATTATTATGGGATGTCATAGAATGTATTTTATTTAAAAACTATAGCCTAAGCATATGTTATATGTGGGTGGTACAAACTATAAATATTATATCTAGATTCATTCATACATTTGATGGACTAAATATATGCATGTAGCATGTTTTATGGTAGTTAGTAGAGAATGTATTGTGTCTGCTTACGAAAAATAGAGTATGCAACTTTATATATATATATATATATATATATATATATATATATATATATATATATATATATATATATATATATATATATATGTATATGTATATGTATATGTATATGTATATGTATATGTATATGTATATGTGTGTGTGTGTGTGTGTGTGTGTGTGTGTATACTCACACACACACACACACACACACACACACAATATACTTGATTGGTATAATCTAAAGTTATTTGCTTATTATTTATGTAATAAATTATATTGTGAATATTTATTCATACCTTTGAAGAATTACATGTATGCATTTGGTTATTCTTGTTCTTAGCATGTTTTGTGATTGTTAGTTGGAATTAATATGTATGAATATATTCTTTATATATATGTTAATTCAATCTCATGTTGTTTGTATTGATTAAGTGATGAGATAGAATTCTCTAACTTACTAGCATCACAATGTCAGATGAAAGTAATCTAATCAAGTAATGTGTATGAAATTAATTGATCCTAGAGATCCATAACTATTTGAAAATATTGTCAAGATAATGTTAATTAAATATTGTCATTTCATGTGTATGATTTACATATTTATGTGATATTGTGATTAGAATGGACTTCTTTGTGATACATTGGATGTTTAGTTTTAGAAATCATACAACACACAAGTACTATCTTATCTCCCTAGATTCCCACACCATTAATATCTATTCATCCATGACGGGAGAGCCATTCCCTCATGGGATTTTTGTAAGGGATTGATGGTTTGTGGTTGATGTGTAAAAGTGATTGGATGATGCTATCCCTCCCCATAGTAGTACTTATTTGTAGATGACACTTGATTTTGCCAGAGATACTGGAGTTTGGCAAATCATGCTCTATGGAGCTTTGCATCTTGTATTTTGTATATTGTATTGTATTTTTTATTATTGAGATATTATCCTTGATGAGATTTAATTATTACTTATTTCTACCTTGGTAGCAAGGGTTGTATCGTTGTACCAATTGTGGCTAAATATTTATAATTGTTATCCACATTTGATTATGATGTGTTTCATATGTTGATAGTGATTAGTGACGGATATACATCACATTTTTAATTTACATTTGGTATACTTATATTATTATATCTAGATCAGTAATTAAATTCTTATGATGAATTCTAATAAAAAAATGTGTTGATTAAATTTTAAAAAAATCATGCTTTTCTTAAGTCAAATCCAATAGGGTTTTTACATGTAGTATCAGACTTGTGGCTTGAACTCTAAGACCTAATGAGTCCATTAGCATTCTTATATCCTTCTATAACTAGTGTGAACTTCAATAACATGCCACTAAGTAGGAAAACCTCAAGATGCAAGAGAACAAGTAGTATTGTATTAGTTAAGTGATGTGTATAGGTAGTATGTCAATGCCTGATAGTATGCAATTTTGAAAGAGACAATGAGGTTCCTATAGATTTGTAATAGTATAACAGAAGAGTAAAAATCATAACATATCATGTAAGTGTAATATAATAGTATGTTATGACCATATTTATACTTGTAAGTCATGTGTGATAAATGTATGCCAAACTTGTTATTTTCAAGTACCTAATAGTATCTACACTATCCTCTATTTCATAGTACTAATTCAATCTTCCCCTAGATCCACCATGCCTAGCCCTTATGTGGTGAAAATTTTAATAAAACATAAATAGTATTTCAATAGCAAGGTTTATGTTATCTGAAATTAATTCTCTACAAACATTTTCCTAATCCTAATACTCTCTAGAAATACTCATTATGTCTAATACAATGCTTAAATTGATGGAAAGTTGGTATGATAGGTTATGTCATTCATTTCTTATATTGCCTAAATTGTGGCTCTTATATCCCATTTAGATAGGTTAGAAAATGTTCAAGAATGAATAGTGATAAGGGAAGGAGATATAGGCCCCAAGATAAAGGTAAAATTCTCAAATAAGACTCTAAATCGAAATAAAGAACCATATGTAATTAAAAAATATATATTATCATTGTAATTACAAGATTTATACCAAATCGAGTGTCTATAGTATATGAAATATAACACTTAATAATCAATACATTATAATGACCAAGTGGTAAAATTTGTGACCTCCTCATCGATAACAGAAATTCTAACCAATTTATTTATCATCTTTATTCATAATTTTCTTTTTATGGGTAAGTATGTGCATTTTTTTTAAGTTTCTTATCATTTTATTCAATAGATCACTTGTATTTTGGTTTCCAATCTTTCGGGAGCATGGGGTCTTTGCTTTATAATTTCAATTATAATTTTTTTTTTTTTATTGACTTTAATATGTGCAAAATAAATTATCTTTGTTAATAATATATATGTAATTATAAATCATGTACTACAATCCAACGTAAAATCAAAAATACTATGCAACGTTTTCAAAAACTAAATAAATGTACATAATATTCTTGAGACACTTTTTAAAAAAAACATTACATACATTTTTATTCAAAAACTCTTGTACTTGTAAATATAGACTATGAAAGCAATAACTATGTTACATATGCAATATTATTTGTAACATATGCAATATTGAGGTAGAAATGAAGGTAATCAAACTAGCGTGGGATATGTTTTTTTCAAACTCAAAAAATAGTTGCCAGCGTGGAAAGGGAATAAAACAAATGTCAAGACATTAAACTTCGTTGAGTCATGTGACCTGGAACTAGGCTTGGCGAAATTGAGAAAGAATAAAAGTTGAATATGAGTAATGACTCTAACACGAACTAAGTTTGTGCATGCTCGTTAATAGATCTACTAGGAAGATGGACATGCCTCGGAAAAGTATAATTTATCCATCTTCCTATTCTGAGCATGAATAGACTAAGAGAAGAAAAATAAAAGGCGGCGGCGTAGCACAGCGAAGGGGGACACTCTTAGCTTGAGAAATTTTGACCTTATTCATGCATGTATTCTCTTAATTTGGGTTTTAATTTCCTATGTATTTGGGCGTAGTACAGAAACAGCACAACATTTAACTTAGGCGCCTAGTAATTATATTAGTCGTGGTTGTTTGACGTTCATTGTAACCTGTGCATATCATTCTTCAACCAAAGTAATGGAGCCCAAACTCGGTTCAATGTTGGGTGCGTGCGTTATCAGGCTTCTTCACACACTTTTGGGTGAGGCAAAAATGATCCTTGCCGGAACTATTAGGTTTAATGATAGGCCGATCAGTAGACTGCAAAACAAATGCTCTTTGCTCCAATAACTAATTCACAGAACTGCTTAAACTCCAGTTTTCTTAAACGTATTACAACTTTCTTGTTTCAATATATAATATTGGCATCGAAAATGAAGAATGTGGAACTTAGTGCTCATGTTGTTCCGTCCACGATGCAGTAACGTTAGTTTGATGTGTTCTGGAACAATAAGAACAGGCTGAGAAAATGTATTAGTGCGACGAGGTATTGCATCTTCCTAAAAAAAGGTGTGGGGAGGGGGGACCATCTCTTATTGATGTTTTCTGAATAGGGTAACGATTAGTGCATGAAAGCTTCAAATCTTGGTGAACTAACGAATTGTCTAAGAAGGCAGACACTCATCTAGGCATTCATGTATATTTTGATGTACTGGTTTCTATTCTCGTTGCAGTGAAGGATTGTAGCTCTGTTGGATTCATCGCGGCTATCCGTTGTAAACCAGGTGGTTTAAAAATTACACAAATCTGACAATGTGGACATTTGTGATATTGTATTGGTGACTTAAGTCCCTGCATTTTTTCATACAGTTCGTGTTACTTCAGTGCAGTCCCATTTTCTGAATAAGGTTGTCAACTTTGTTATAAAATATGCCAACTACAAATCCGTAATTGACTTTTACGATCCTTTTTCTTGTAAACTACTTTAGTGCATATCTTGTAATCACGACATTCCTAGAGGTGACACACACCCTAAATGTGAATACCTATGAAACTGGGCTGCGTCCCATGGTATAACCAGTTCTAAACCGGCAATGGATTTGGTTAGACAAAAATGTTTGATCATAATTGAGGAGCTCAAAGTAATATGTGGATGATTTCTCAGCTTGATAGCCATTAAGGTTAGTATTATGTATGACGAGCCCAAAACATGAAAGTTAATATTGTGAATTATTTAACCTTATATACTTAAGGAGCTCAATGTAATAAGTGGATGATTTCTCAGCTTGATAGCCATTAAGGTTAGTATTATGTATGAGGACCCCAAAACATGAAAGTTAATATTGTGAATTATTTAACCATATATACTTAATTATTAAGTGTTTGGAAAAAAATAAGTATAAATACTTTTGAACAGAGAGCATCGTGTGACATCAATATGAAACATTGGTTTGTGTTAATTTAAAGAGTTCAATCTATTTTTGTGCTAGCTTGGAGAAAGATCAGTTTATGATAGTTTTGACAATATCTTTACGTTAGTTATGAGGAAATAAAATTATTTTTATTCTATTTATTATCCTAGGTTAATATGCATTTATACATTATATGTTTATTGATAGACTATTGTGATCTAAGATGATTTTTTATTTTTTTTTAAAAGCATTATGATAACTTAACTTGTTGATGATTAAGTGTAGGGCATATATTGAATGGAAATAATAAGTTCATGATGAATATTTGTTTTGAGAATGTGCTAGTCATTATGAAGGATGCAATTGAAATGTTTCTTCTTTCTCTCTTTTTGAACACAAATATTTCCCATTCTTCTTGACTATAGTCTTCCTTGAGAGCACTCTTTTATTTAGATAATACTTGAAAAAGAGATGTACACTTTACATAGTTAGATGATTATTCAATGCATAATTATTAATACATCTTGGTCGATTACAATTAGTCTTTGGATGTGTTCAAATAAAAAAGAATATAATACTTCATGTATCCTTGCAGTGTGTTCGTTATCGTAGGAATTATGTCACTAAAGACGAGTAAGGAAACAATCCATTTACAAACCATAACTATCTTACTTATCTCCTAAAATAGGATTAATATAGTCCATGTTTTAAATCTATATCTATGTAACTATATATACTATAATAAATATAGTACATTTTATGCATTATTGAGTTGGTCAATATAGTTTTCAATTCAAATCTCCATCATGAAGTATATCTTTGATGATTCTAAAAAAACACACAACATGATATGATGGATTTGACTAACTCCCATAAAGATACTAAATCTAAATTTAATATTCACAATAAAAATAATGATATATTATTCATGTAAGTACTATAACAATTGATTGTAATTCACTTTCTATCTCTGAACCTCTAGATCTTTTTAATTATCCTCTCCACATGCCCATAGTTGAGGATGAGAGTGATCCTAAATACACTTCCTAAATAATCATTTTCATTAACGAAAACCATCAAAATATGGGTAAGGATACTACAATAATTTATAACATCATGGTGGGATCCCATATAGAATGTCGCCAAAGTATGTTCCAAGGCCATGATCGAATAAAAACACCTCCCTTTGGTTGTGTTTGGATCCCAATCATAGTCCTTCCTATCAAGGTAAAAGTTAAGGTTACAATTTAAAATTTCCCTCTATCCTATAATACTTTACTCCAAGGACCTTAGACAATCATATAAGAGATATAGCTTCATCAGTATCCCATTATGTCAAATTTACCCATAATAGTGATTTTTTTAATATTCAAACAAAAAATAATCCTTATAACTTTGAACAATTTTAAGATCATTTTATTTTTAAAATACATACCTTTGAACATTTGCATAGAATCACCTTTTACAAACATCAATGATTTAATTATAATGTAAATTCTAATCATGGTTATAATGGACATCCTAAACTTTTGGGTAGCATACATACTAACATATTATATTATGATGACAATGAGCCTGATGACATCAATGTTAATATTAAAACCTCATATCTCCCTTTTATAATTACCGATCAATAACCCCTTATGTTTTACCTCATTCTCACACAAACTAGACTGGAAAAATTCTTACCTAAATAGTTAATCCTATATGATCAAACCCACTTTTTTCTTCAACTGCTATAATAATTGTTTCTATCCATTTTAATATTCATACACATAATTACGATGATGGTTGTTTTCTAGATGACCCATTCTTAGCTAGATATGCTCAAGCTAATGACTCATAAATCATTACTTATATTTTTTATTTGAAGTATTCTTATGAAGATATTTTGCAGGTAAATAAAATTCACTTGATAGGTATGTGTTATTCTCCTTCTACTACATTTGGCATTGTTTCTTCTTCTATTGGTGTTAACAAGTTCAAGATGGAGTAGCAATGAGCTTTTACTCACTCTAGTCTAGTCACTTTTGATACTCTTATGTGTATGCTGATGGATCAAGCCATGACAAGACCTTACTTCATTGTTAGATTCTCTAATTCTTCAAGCAACCTTTCCTTAGATATTTTGTCTATATTATTTTGACTTGCATTGAGGTTATCTCATAAAGATATAAATAATACCTAGGAGCTTAAAACTAAATTCATTGACAAAAATGATTTAATCGATGAAGTTTTACACATTTTGAATCTTAGTTCTCCACCTAGATAATGGGTAAATGAGACATATTTTGAGTTTCTTAAAATAACTAGTCATTGGGAAAACATCATCAAGCATACTAGAGATTATTAGCACATTATTAGACATATAGATATGTTCCTACCATTGATAGTAGTCCTCATCACATAATTAGCCCAAAGCACACTTGTTTCCATGGAACAACTACACATACTTCAACACATCTCTAACATCTTCAATAGTACATTGCTTTGTTATATTATAAAACAACACAAAATTATAATGATAATAGCTTACTACATCCTAAGATATCTCAATAATATATTCCCAAACATGGGGAATTCTATTTCCACTAGAATTAATGTACCAGACATAATACAAATAAAAGTAGAGTAATATAGCATCATTTATATGAATTTACACTACTTACACATTCACCTTTACAACAAAATCATTAAGATCATTCTCAGATGGAGACTCAACCTTGTCTTAGACCCATTAATTCTCATAGATTAGAGGATATCAATCATATCCCAGTGCAAATTCCACATATTTATCATCCATTGCAGGAGGTATCAACTCCACATCCTTATTATTTTCATTCTCTTAATTTTTGCATATAGCTTATGCATCAAGAAGTCCTCTCAGGAATCTCTATGAAGCTATATGAGACCATGATCATAGTTATATTTTACCTACAACATGACTTATCATATGTTATTGATGATGTATGTTAGGATATATATTACCATTTATGAGCACACCCTTCTATGAAATATAATATTATTATACACATTATCACATGATAAAATTTGATATTTACATTTCATTGTGATCATTTTTGATGCATTGTGGTTTATATGTCATCCATATCACCTTTTTTTCAATTTTTAACATTTAATATTTTGGAATTTATATTATGGTCTCCTTCATTATACTTTATATAATTATTTTTAAACATTATAACTTTAATAAACACCTTTGAATCCTCTTTATCAAGATTCACATTCATGTCCTTATTTTATTTCTTTATTTTCGAGATGATCACTAATTTCATAGGTACCTATGCCAGTGCTTTTTTAAGAAACTAAAACCTCCAAGTGACTTGGACATATTCATTATAACCCATGACATTTTATATTACATAACCTTACATCGTTGTGATCATCTACAAGTATACCCTTCATTTAATCACTCATTACATGAATGGATATTCCACGATATTAATCTTTTTACTTTTTCCCTCATTAGAACCATTTATATGTTAGTTTTGAGATTACACACTTAATTATGTGCAAGCTTAGGATGTTTTTCATACCATGATATTTAGTATTCTTCACTAATGACCAAGTGTAAGATCTCATATGCTTGTCACTTAAGTCACTCCTGATTGGTTATCCAAATACATATGCATGAGTAATATAAAAATAGATAAACATATAAAAGCCAAATCATAAAAGAAAAAAAATGTGATGATCAAAAATAAATTATAATCTTAAATGTAACATCACACTAAAAGACATAATCTTTGACACATCTCCTATTTTAAGTTAAATATTAAACAACAAAGCTTGACTCATAATAGACTCAAAATACAACATGGTACAATAGTACAATAGACTATGATAGGAGGTCTAATTTTATCATATAG
>JARHVA010004523.1:285000-320000 GCA_037957365.1 Torreya grandis
CATTGGAAAAATCTCTTCATCTAATTCCCACATAGCTTATATTCAATAGTAACAAACTAAATGATGGTATGTATTTAAGAATTGTTTACTTTCATTTATTTTCCACTTTTCACTGCAATATTTTAACTCAATTAGTGTGTTGTAATTTTCATTTTTAAAGGACCAAAACATGTTATAATCTAGTGATATGTGATGATATTTGAGTGGGTTATATGTATATACATAATATTTTTAAAATTTATCATTTGCTAAGACATTATATTTTGCATCAACCTATATATTTTCAATATCTCTAAGTGCACATATGAAAGGGTGCATTAGAATAGGGTTGGTTAGACTATTAGTGTTTTATGAGATATATTTTTATTTAATATATCATGCCTATATCCACTATATTTCACTCATACTTGATACCCTAAGTAAACATCCTTCTTATAACCCCTTACTATACTAAGACCCATATTTTCCAGCTATATTGGCTTAGCTTGATGTAGAACTTCTTCATTCCTAAAAAATTTTAGACTAAGTCATATGAGGTTGATATTTTTGAAAAGTTATGGTAGACATATTGCAACTATATTGTCCCTATCCAAATTGGTTCACGGTTAAACTATCATATTTTTAACTTCATCGAGGTTGGTTGATAGTATCATCTAAAACATCGAGAAGGGTTAAAATCACTCACCAATATAAATATAATTCCCCATTTAAATATAATGGTGATTAAAAAACTATTTTGGCATTATTATTGCTTGAAATTATGCTTGTTTTCTATATTTGGATAATTCATTACTTAGATCTTATCGTGGAGGGAAAAAAATTGTCTTTTGGAGTTTTGGATGTAATAAGAGTCCTTTTAGCCTACATATTGAATCATCCTTTTTAATATTTATAACCACAATAATCTCCTAAAAATCACCACTGGTCAAGGGGGAGATTGATGCTTGACAAAAAATTTAAGCTATGTAATATCTAATCCTACATCATTCATTTGATGGATGGAAGTTGAATAATTATTATTCTGGAGTAATGTATAAGTAATTATTTTAACCTACTCTATACTTATACTTAGTGTGGTTATAATGTTTTTCAAACTTGATATTCCCCACCTTAGGTGACCTAGGCCCTCATTTTCCTACCATGATGCTTTACCCTTTTTAGTTTTTTTAACCATCTCCCTTATTTATGATTCTATCTTGGCAATACTATATTAAATAAATTCCAATATTAGAATAATCAGTTAGATTTATTTCATTATATTGATTTTGTATAGGATTTAGAAACCTTTCTATTGATGTTATGTTATAATTGGTCTTATTGATAGGTTTAGTGGATCCATTTGGTCATATCCAATTACATTAAATATCAATGGTATCTATTTTATTAACCTTATCTTAGTCTAGATCCATTAGATATGATAAGTTTTAGGTCAATCCTTTCTCATTACATACAAATTAGTTGTTCTATGAATGTTATGCTTTTGTGAATCCTTACCTATATTTCAAATATGAGTGACTCTTTTATGCATTTAGATAATTACTTGATGCAGGAGCATCATTATGGAATGTATTTATCATTTCCCTCCATTTCTTTAGTTTTAAATTTTTTAAATTTGGCTAAGTATCTTTAGGTAGGAAATCGAGTCTGTTGGGCGAATTATTTAGTGGTTTGAATTTTCTTATGATAGAAAAATTGTTTTATGCATTTTTGGGAGGTTGTTATGTGATGCCCAGGATAGAATTAAGTGTCTAAGTTGAGAAATAAGCTTTGTAGGAGGATTTTCATGAAAAATAGGGGAGATATATATTGTGTGGATGAATACAGGGAAGAAAAGGAGGATCTGCAATTTGTAAACAAAAAATATGTGTTTGTCTTCTTATTTTATTAATAAAAATGCGTTATTCCTTTTGAGTAGAGTTGTCTTTTGAGAACCAAACATTGGAAAGGGCATTGTTGTTGCTGTTGGTGCACCAAGTTTTGAATATATAATAAAACAATCATTTTATTTGCATTGAACCATGAGATTTCGGTGTTGGGTCGTGCCACAGTTCAGTCAAGAGTCAAATGGTGAAGGGTCCTCCACAAGATCTCTATTCTGGTCCTTGCAATACATGACTGCTGGGCCATTTTAAATGTATTGATTTTAAATTTTGGTCATTTTAAGGTATATGTTATATTGGTATTGCAATGTGTTGAAGTCCAGCGAATGGTTTGACATCAGGTGAGTTGCCCAATTATTTTGATCCATCATTGGATGCATCGACTCAAATACAGCCCTGTATGAATGCGTGTAAGGTATAAGGAAATTCAGCTCTATGGCCTACAAGTTTTTAGAATTAGTGCATTCAAATTTTCCATTTCTCAAAGCTTTCTAGAGTCTACGGACTTTGCAGGCTTGAATCTACAGACCCTGCAAGCATAAATCTATGGACTGTGCAGAAAAAAGAAAATCTATGGGTCCCTAGTTGTAGTCCAAGACAGCGCATCATTTTGGTATCATAGCTCAAGGGATTGTACACAATATAAAGATGCAAGAGAAGAAGAATGTGATTTGTGAAGAAGAAGCAAGATGGCCATGAGAATTAGGAACAAAGGTAGAGCTAGAGGAAGGAGACCTGGAGGATAGGTTGCACTGGTAGAGGAGATTAGGAACATGACAGCTAGGCTACAAGACCTAGAGATGGCTCAAAGAAGAGGCACTGACATGGGTGAAGTCAGTGATAGAGAAGAGGAGCCACCAGAAGATGAATTGGTGGTGGAAGAAGAAATAGCTGAAGATAGGTTGATTAGAGCCATTATGAAGGTGAACACAAAGCCAAAAATGGAGGTTCCAATGTATGAAGGTAATTTGAATGTGGAAGAATTAATTGATTGGATTAATGCATTAGACAAATACTTTGAGTATGAAGGAATTGAAGAAGATGATAAGAAAGTCAAGTATGCCATGACAAGGCTAAAGAGCCATGCATCCTTGTGGTGGGATGGAGTGCAAGAAGAAAGAAGGAGGAAAGGGAAGCCAAAGATCAGAAGTTGGGATAGAATGGTAGCAAATATGAAAGGTAAGTTTATGCCTAAAGATTATCAAGAAAATATTTTTAAGCAATTACAAAATTTGAAGCAAAAAGAGATGTCTGTAAAATAATACACTGAAGAGTTTTACAGGTTAACCATAAGATAAGGTCATATTGAGGATGACACAGAAAAGGTAGCTAGATACACTAATGGTTTAAAATTTTCCATTCAAGATGAGATTAGTCTTCTCATTCCTAAGACAGTTGAGGAGGCATATCAATTTGCCTTGAAATCTGAGGAGAAGATTGCAAGGAAACAAACATCCTTCTCAAGAGGAAGGGGCAGGTCCATCAGAGGTAGAGGATTTCAAGGAGGTAGAAGACAGCTGCAAACATCTCAAGAAGAGGCTAGTAGCTCACAAAGTTCAAGAGGCAGCTATACACCAAGAGGAAGAAGGCCATACCAAGGATATCAAAGAGGAAGAGGAAGATTCATAGGAAAATGCTTTAGGTGCAACAAGTATGCAGGACACAGGGCATATGAGTGTCTAGAGAACTCTTCTACCAGCCATGAGAGGGTTCGTACATGTGACCCAAGGTGAAGAAAAAAATGAATAAGTTGCAGCAGCTTATGAAGATACCCCAGAGGAAGGTGAGTCTCTTTTAATGAAAAGAATTTTGTTAAAGCCAAATAAAGAAGTTTTAGAACCACCTCAAAGGAAAACTTTATTTAGAACCACATGTAAAAGCAAGGGGAAATGCTGCAAGGTAATCATAGACAGTGGGAGTACTGACAATCTTGTGTCAACTGAGATGGTGGAGAAACTAGGCTTGAAGAAGGAGGTACATCCTACACATTATCAAGTCTCTTGGCTACAAAAAGGACACAAACTCCTGGTTAGTGAACAATGTATATTATATATTCATATAGGAACATATAAGGATCAGATTTTATGTGATGTCATGCCCATGGATGTATGTCATATCTTTCTTGGAAGGCCTTGGCAATTTGACAGGAAGGCCATGCATGATGGAAGGCAGAATACATATATGTTTGAAAAGGATGGAATCAAGAATACACTCACACCATTGAAAGAAGAGGCTGCTACTGTTGTAGGACATAATTCTAAAGTATTGATAGTGAGTGGTAAAGAGTTTCTACATCAAATGAAAAAATAAAAGGTAAACTTTGTTGTGATTGGTAAGCCAAGGAGTGTAGTCACTAGTACTAAGTTGATTTATTTGCCATTAGACATGCAAGATATGTTGAATGAGTACATTGACATTGTGGTACATGATTTACCTAATGAATTACCACCATTGAGAAGCATTAGCCATCACATAGACTTGATTCCAGGAGCAAATCTTCCAAACAAGGCTGCCTACAGGTTCAAACCAAAGGAAAATGAAGAGATCAAGCACCAAGTTCAAGAATTATTAGACAAAGGATTAGTAAGAAAGAGTTTAAGTCCTTGTTCTGTCCTCACAGTGTTGAGTCCTACAAAAGATGGGATTTGGAGGATGTGTATAGATTCTAGAGCAATCAACAAGATTACTATCAGGTATAGATTTCCATTACCAAGAATTGATGACTTACTTGATTGTTTGAGTAGAGCTACATATTTATCTAAGATAGAATTGAAAAGTGGTTACCATCAGATTAGGATAAGAGAAGGGGATGAATGGAAAACAGCCTTCAAGACCAATGATGGACTCTATGAGTGGTTAGTTATGCCATTTGGACTAACCAATGCACCAAGTACCTTCATGAGGCTGATGAATGAAGTGTTGAAGGAGTTCACTGGTAAGTTTGTGATAGTGTATTTGGATGATATTTTGGTGTTTATTCAAACTAAGGAAGATCATTTGAAACATTTGAGGATGGTATTAAGTAAGCTACATGAGAAGAAATTGCTAATCAATGTCAAAAAGTGCAGTTTTCTGAAAACAGAGTTGATATATTTGGGGTTTGTGATTTCAAAAGAAGGGTTGAAGATGGATAAGGAAAATATTAAGGCTATACTTGAGTGGCCCACACCTAGGAGCACATATGAGGTAAGAAGCTTTCACAGTTTGGCTAGCTTCTATAAGAAATTCATAAGAAATTTTAGTGGAATTGTTGCTCCAATGATAGATACAATCAAAGGTGATAAAAGAAGTTTTTGTTGGACTAAGGCTAATGATAAGAGTTTTAGATTATTGAAAAAGAAGGTAACTAAAGAACCAATCTTAACCTTACCTAATTTCAATAAGCTTTTTCAAGTAGAATGTGATGCTAGTGGAACTACAATAGGCGTTGTTTTAAGCCAAGATGGGAAGCCTATAGCATACTTTAGTGAGAAATTAAGTGATGCTAAGAAGAAGTATTCAGCCTATGATCAATAATTCTATGCTCTTGTATAGGCTTTGAAGAAATGGAGGCATTATCTTTTGCCTAAAGAATTTGTTTTGTTCACCGACAATTATGCTTTATAGTTCATTAGCAATCAGAATAAGTTGAATCAAAAGCATGTTAAATGGGTTGAATTTTTACAAAGCTTCACCTTCACTATTAAGCACAATAAAGGACAATCTAACAAGGTTGCAGATGCTCTAAGCAGGAGAAATCTGATCATGCAGGAGTCTCAAGTAAGTATTTTGGGATTTGTAGATTTGAAGGAGATATATAAGGAAGATCCAGACTTCAAGGAACCATATGAAGCCTGCATGAATCTAGTAGGTGTTGATAGAAGTCCTTGGATAGATTTCATGGTCCAATAGGGTCTGCGGTTTAGAGGAAGCTAGCTTTGCATTCCCAAAAGTTCCATGAGAGAGAATTTGTTGAAGGAAAAGCATAGTGGCAGCTTATTAGGACATTTTGGGCAGAATAAGACATTAGCACAATTGAGTGCTCATTACTATTAGCCAGGTATGGGTACTGATGTCAAGAAATTTGTTGAAAGATGTAAAACATTCCAATATGCCAAGGGAAGTAGTCAAAACACAGGTTTGTACCAGCCACTACCCATTCCAAATAGGCCTTGGGATTTAATAAGCATGGATTTTGTACTTGGTTTGCCAAGAACTCAAAAAGGCCATGATTCCATATTTTTGTGGTAGATAGGTTTTCTAAGATGGCTCATTTTATTCCATTTTCAAAAACAAGTGATGATACTCACATAGCTAATCTATTCTTTCAATATGTTGTTACATTGCATGGATTGCCTAAAAGCATTATTTCTGATAGGGATACCAAATTTGTTGGGCACTTTTGGAGAACCTTATGGAAGAAATTGGGTACAAAATTAATTTTAAGTTCATCCTACCACCCCTAAATTTATGGCTAAATAGATGTTGTCAATAAGAGCTTGGGCAACATCCTAAGAAGCTTAGTAAGTATGCATCCAAAACAATGGGATCTTGCACTTGCACAAGCTGAATTTACCTATAATGATTCTCCTAACAGAAGTACAGGATTGAGTTCATTTCAAATTATGTATGGAATGCATCCAAGAGGTGTGTATGAGTTAATAAATCTAAGTAGCATGGAAATAAGGAGCGTTGATGCAGAAGAATTTGCCAATGCCATGCAAAATTTGCATGAACAGGTAAAGAAGAAGCTTGAAGAAAACACCATTAAGTACAAGCTAAGGGAAAATCAGAAGAAAAGAGAGGTCAATTTCAGTACTGGAGACTTTGTTCTTACTCACCTCATAAAAGAGAGGTTCCCAAAAAGGGAATACAACAAGCTAAAGGTAAATAAAATAGGACCATGCAAGGTAATAAGGAAGTTTTGAAATAATGCGTATGAAATAGAATTGCCAAAAGGGATTGGAATCTCTCAAATCTTTAATGTTGCATATCTATATCCATACAAAGATGAAGGACAAGCAGCCAAAGAAACTGAAACAAGGGTAGATGAAGTTATCCAATGGGAGCAGCAACTACCAAAGGAAGTGCCAAAGGAGATTGAGAGTATCTTAGACAAGAAAGTAGTTAAAAAGACAAGGGGCAAAGAATATTTCCAGTATCTAACTAAGTGGAAGAATCTACCAGCTGAAGATACAACATGGTTGACTACAAATGACATCTTTAAGCTGGGCACAAGCATAGAAGAATTGATGCAGAAAAATAACAAGTGAAGAATACTTCTTCTGCTCCTTGGAAGAATGATGCAAGAGCATCATTATGGAATGTATTTATCATTTCCCTCCATTTCTTTAGTTTTAAATTTTTTAAATTTGGCTAAGTATCTTTAGGTAGGAAATCGAGTCTATTGGGCAAATTATTTAGTGGTTTGAGTTTTCTTATGATAGAAAAATTGTTTTATGCATTTTTGGGAGGTTGTTATGTGACGTCTAGGATAGAATTAAGTGTCTAAGTTGAGAAATAAGCTTTGTAGGAGGATTTTCATGAAAAATAGGGGAGATATATATTATGTGGATGAATACAGGGAAGAAAAGGAGGATCTGCAATTTGTAAACAAAACATAGATGTCTGTCTTCTTGTTTTATTAATAAAAAAGCGTGATTCCTTTTGAGTAGAGTTGTATTTTGAGACCGAACATTGGAAAGGGCATTTTTTTTGCTGTTGGTGTGCCAAGATTTGAATATATAATAAAAAAATCATTTTATTTGCATTGAACCATGAGATTTCAGTGTTGGGTCATGCCACAGTTCGGTCAAGAGTCAAATGGTGAAGGATCCTCCATAAAATTTCTATTCTGGTCCTTGCAACACATGACTGCTGGGCCATTTTAAATGTATTGATTTTAAATTTTGGTCATTTCAAGGTCTATTTTATGTTGGCATTGCAATGTGTTGAAGTTTCGTGAATGGTTTGACATCAGGTGAGTCGCCCAATTATTTTGATCCATCATTGGATGCATCGACTCAAATACAACCTTGTATGAATGCGTGTAAGGTATACGAAATGCAATTCTGTGGCCTACAAGTTTGAAAAATTAGTGCTTTCAAATTTTCCATTTCTCAAAGCTTTCTAGAGTCTACAGACTCTGGAGGCTTGAATCTATAGACTCTGCAGGCGTAAATCTATGGACTGTGCAGGAAAAGGAAAATCTACGGACTCTGCAGGTTTTTAAATTGAGTCCCTAGTTGCAATCCAAGACAGTGCATCATTACTTTTGAAAGGTAAATAATTTTCTATTATAATAGTTGATTCTAAAATTCTATTCTATACTCTTATGGATATAATGTTACGTCATTATGAGTAAATGACCTTGCCTTGTATTGAAAGTAGATTATGAATATTGTTATTGGAATTGTTTGATCCAAGTTGGATGTTAACTCCTTAGTCATATTCATTTATCAAAAAAAAATTATCTTCTTGATATAATACTTCATCTTTTAAAATAAAATGTTGTTAATATTTAAGCTGTGTTTGTATTGTAGGTGTGTTACACAAAGTTAAGAAGAAGAAAAAATTGATTTCCTTTCAAGGGAAATAATTTGGGTCTATATTTGATTTGAATGAGACATTGTGTTTTACATTTTTTTAAAACTAGGCTTGTTTTGGCATAAACAGTGCTTAAGATCAAAATTAACTAACATAAATTTTCCATATTAAAGTTCACATTAAGATGATATAAATGGGTGTCAATTTATATTTTTACTCTCAATAATATAGACAATAAATGAGTTACTGGAAAATTTATGATTATAATATTTCAATCATATAATTCTATATTTTTGGGTTTGGGTAAATAAAATAATAGAGTCAAATGTGACCAATAAATAAAAGGTCACATTTGTTATTGATAAATATTTCATTACTAAATTCATACTAGATATTATCCTTGTTGAAATATGTGGTGTAGTGTTTGGTAGCCCTTAAAATAATATTAGGGATTCAATATTCATTAGAAAATCCACTCAATATCATTTGGTTAATAATGGAGAAAGCTAAATCATTATAACCTCTAAATTAAATTCAAAGATATCCTTGGTATGTGTTTCTCAAACAATTTTTTTTACTAATGTTATCCTTGATATTTTACTTTACTAATTTTAAGAGATATAAAAGGTAATGTAGTGGTTGAACATATGACATATTTTATCACGTATACTAATAAAAAGCATAAATTAATTTTAGAGTTGATCCAAAAAAATAATTTACAAAGACACCGCATATATTCCACCGATGAAATCCATTGAGCATGAGACTTATTTAATACAAGATTGTCCTCTTTGAAATTTATTTATCTATTTATAAACCTTGGTAGATGATAATGAGGTAAAATAATAATTGGATTTATTTACTAATCTAGGTATAATACATCCTATTAATTATACATATATATATATATATATATATATATATATATATATATCCAATTGTATTTGTAGATAATAAAGATGGTTCATGGAGATTGTGTATTATTTAAAGATCAATTTCAAAAAATTGTCATCAATAATATGTATCCCCTACCATAGATTGATGATCTTGTGGATAAATTTCAATATCCCAAATATTTTTTTAGTTTTGAGTTCATATTTTTATATCATCAAGTGAGGATTAAATAACAATACATATAGAAGACAACATTTAAGACAAGACACGAGTTATAAGAATAGTTGGTATTACCTTTCATTTTTTGAAATCCCCCAACTAGTTTCATGTGGTTGATGAGTGAGGTATTTATGGAATTTATATATGATTTTTTTAATGTCTATTTTCATGACATTATTTCAATCAACATAACTAATGATGAACACATAAAACATTTGAAATAAGTTTTAAAAATTTTGAATTTGAGAACAAGTTGTTTTTGAAATTAAAAAATGTGATTTAGTACAACAATATTTTGTCTATTTGGGGTATGTGATTATGGATGGAAAGTTAAGAATTTACTTTGAAAATATATAGGCCATAAACAAATAACTTATGGCTTCTAATGTGACCAAAACAAAAGATTTTTATTTTATAAAAATTTAGAATTAATAATTATATAAACCTTAATTATGATAAAATGATTTGAAAGAATGAAAATGTTGTAAAACAACTTTTTTTTTTTTTAAAATTAAAATTAAAAAACCATAATTGAATGAAATAAGACTAATAGTGAAAAACATAAAATAATTGATTATTTACTATATGTGATATAACTATGTGAAACTGAATAGTGGTTGGAACTGATCAGCTTAATGTAATATTTTAAGTGCCACAAGTATTATGGTTAAAACTAATGAGGGTAAAAATCATCAAAAAGGATGAGGATCAACTAGCGCTACTATCTTCTACTAGTTAACTATAGCCTTAATGGGAAAATATGGAAATAATGGCGCCTTTATTTTTGGTCACTTTAAATATGCATGTATGTATAAAATTAACCTTTCGATGTACACAAGTGATTTATAAATGATTATTTAAATCTTTAAAACCTAATAGGGTTTGAAATAGTTGAAAACTTAAATATAACAAAGGGGGAAGTGTAATGTGTTGAGTTGATCCCAATCACCCCTTCTATGATTGATCATTCTTAATGTATCTAGTATTTCAAAAATGGAAATCAAGCCCATGTAGTTCTCCCTATTTCTTCTTTATTTAATTTTAGTTACTTCACTAAATTTGTGCATCTAGAGATGGATTAAATAGTTGATAATTCTTTGCCTAGCTTGGATAAAATAGGCTCTTGACTTGGATACAGACTTATTTAAATTATTATAATCTTATTTATAAATAATACATAAGTTTTTAATAGTGATTAATTGCATAAGTGTGCCTTAATATTTAAATTATAATGGTGATAGAATAAGTTACATAGATGTGCCTTTATATCAATTCCAAATGGGAAAACCTAAATTACGTATCCTAAAAATATGGGCAAACATGTAATGGATATTCTAAATTTTAAAAATTAGTGTTTCTAAGGTGGTGGTTATGATGGCAGTAAAAATTGGCTATCGCTATTGACCCATACTTGTCAAACCTCTACTAAAGGGAAACATGTACAATTTTACTTCTGATTAATTAATTTTCCTATTTATAATTTATTAAAGTAAAATATATTCATATCAATATAAATTTAGTGTGATAGCATACATATAAAATTTTATTTTATTTATTTTTATTGAAAAATATATAACTTAAGCATATTAATAATCAATTATCAATACAAGACCCTTATTCATCCATAAAACTATTCACAATAAGTATCCATAGAAACACAACAGCATGACAAGAGGGAATGTGCTCACCTCTAAGCCTTATGATATCATAAGGTGTTACACGTTCTAGGCAACCCCCAAGATCAATAGGTGAACCCCACATAAATAGATGGCCATTGATAACACAAAAAATATTCCAACCTCATAGGCTTCCACATTCACATAAACATAGAAGACATACATAGGATTGTGTATTTGGTAAGTGATGGACTTAACATTAGTTAAAAGGTTAAATTACTTATTCAATATATAATATTCAAGAGTCCAATTAAAAAGGTGTAAGGGAAGCTATCTATCATCCATTAGGCCCCAAGTTTCACCTTATATCATTTTACACTATCTTAAAAACCATGTATGGAATTGAAACCATCATAATCCCTTAGGCCCAAAGATCCTCCTCAAAAGCTTAAATGTGGAATAGAAGGTATCATACAGTCGTGTATCCCAAGTCTTCACTTTACAAATATAATAATTCATGCCATACTTTTAAATACAATAATATAGTAAACAAAATTAAACATAAAAAACCACATTTAAATACACAAAACATTAAATTTTAGACATTTTAACCTAAGGATTACGTGCCTACATTAAATAGTCCTGAATTATTTCCCCACTTTCTCAAGCTTCCAAGAATTTACTTCACTTATTTCTCCTTTTTTATCTGTATCAGGGAATAATTGAGAAGTGGATAGATATTGGATTCTTAAGGAAGGAAAGTGTGGTTGGTTTTTTTAGCCACTAAAGTGGAAAAAACTGTCCCATTCTTTGACACATCTCCACCTCTTACATAAAGAATATAATTTTATGACTTCATAGACAATTTAATCATCCATGGGTTATAATAACAAAGGGTCCTATTATTTTAACAAGGATACACAACTAAATTCTTTTTTAAAATATTCCATTTTTAGGTCCCAATGAAATTAAAAAATTCAAAGGATGGAAGAGTTCCCTGAAGATCTTATATGTCTAGGTTATAAATGCCTAAAATAATGTGAAATATATAGGAATAAAAGTTTCCACATTATTCAAATTTAAGTATATTTTCATAAGGGGCATACATCAATAATAAGGTGGACATATATTAATTCACATGGTGATATACCTACACTAGAGTTTTTATACAAATCAAAATAGTTGTGTGGGATGGTTAATAGGTCAACTCTTGTCCTTCCCTTACTTTAAATAATTTTTATGTCAGCATCACAATTAATTTACCCAAAAAAATGTTCATAAAAATAATGAATTACCTTGACATCATCAAAATAAATCATAAATTTAAATATTACCTAAATACCATCTCAATCACATTAACCACTTTTGTATAATACATTCAATATCACATGCCTAGAGTCACATCACTTATTATCAATCATGCCTATCATGGCTAATAATAAATAGGCTTCATACATGCATAACATTGTAATAACATGAAATAATCATAATAATCCCATCATCATAGTATAAAATAATAAATATGTAACATCACAACATGCCCACTTAGTTTTATCTCATCATGATATACTGAAATAATAATGTTACAAATGTATTGATAAGTGAATCCATATCTAGATAACAAAATGAAATAAATACACTAAACACATTGCATTAGATAAAATATATATCTCAATATAGCCATAGAGACTAATGTACAAATTAGGTCTAAAACCAGAATGACATTATACCCCTCTAAACATAAACTTCTTCATAGAAGTCATCTAAAAAGGTGTGGACAATAAGGATGAGGTGATGTGATATCTTCCTCTGTAGAAACATGCACATCATTCATGTTCCATGATACCTAATCTTTTCAAGGTCTCATCCAATAAAGTATAGCTTAAGAAATTCCATAATCATTAAGGGATCTAGGGAAATTTTATTGTCCTCTACCACTTTAAAAGTAATTTGAACAAAAGCATCAGATATGTCTAGTATATAATCTCATAGAATGGAAACATGGAAAACATCATGCACCCATGAAAAACTAGGTGGCAAGGGAGTCATATAGGATATTGATAAAATCTTATCTAGGATTTTAAATGGCAATTTTATAATTTTTTAGATATTGGATTGGGATCCAATAGTGTCATATGGAAAATAATAATTTCAACCAATAGTAAAATAATGATCAAATCTCTCGACATCTATGTATATATTTTGGTGATCTTTCCCTATAAAAATACAATAAAAAATGGACATTTGGCCCTTTGAGCGATCCCAACTCATTAGAGTTTGACCTTTCCTATTGTAAAAATCATCATATGCTTCTAACTGAAAGGATTTATTGAATATGATGTTATATATAAAATTGAATAGGTATATGTAATCATCCCATCAAGACTACATATAAATAACAGTAGTATAACCATATATTTTAAAACATTATTGACTCATTCTTTTTGCCCAAATGACTAGGGATGGTATAATGTACTAAAATTCAGCATAGTGCTTAATGCTCACTAAAAGTCAATCCAAAAATTAGCGGTCAAAAGGATCTTGGAAGAAAATGATATGTCATGGTATACCACATAGTGTAACAATGTCATCAAAGAAGAATCTAGACACAACCATGGCTATATAAGAAGTCTTCATTGGTGAGAAGAGTAATCCCTAGGTCAGCTTCTCCATTGTTATCATGATGGTGTCATGGGGGTAAGAATAAATAGGAAGACAAATAATGAAATACATGTAAATAGTATCCTATATCCACTCTAGAATCTCATGCAGGTAAATCAATCATTATAGATGTTGATTCTCTACCTTAAGTGCTAGTATTGAACCATTTATAAATATAATCTATAGTATCTCTTTGCATACCAACCTGAAATATAACTCTAGGAAATCAACATGAACCTTATTCACCCCTAGGTGACAAGAATAATGGGAATGATGTATGAAACAAACTATTGAATGATGTAAATATCTAATATTAGGAACATATATTCACCTAGTATGGCATAAGATAACATTTTCCTAAAAGGAAAAATCTAAAAACATTTCCTTTTAGGATATTTTGAGAGTCTAATTGAAGTCTTAACTCCTTATAAGAAGCAACCCAATAGAGATGCTCTAGGTTGTGATACCTCAAGTTAGTAATAGCTCTTATCATAGTTACATGATGTCTCTTATAACTAAGGGTGTGTACTACAACATTCTCATTACCTTTAATGTGCTCAACATAAAAAATGGTACTAAACAAACAAATCCATCAAACATCATTCTTGGTAATTTAGGTTTGGCTAAGAGATAATTTTCCTGAGCCTTACATGGTAAGTCCACGATAAAAAGTGATTCCCCTTCAAAACATTTTTATAATACACTACAACATGTACAATAGCTAAAAAATATAAATAATTGGTGGCATATTTAATCTCATAATCCTTGAGATTCTATGACTCTTATGGTACCACCCTACCATTTTGGATAATGGTTCCAATACCCTCTTTTTAGACATTAATATAAACCAAAATGTCTGATATAGGATAATGAATTTACATGATAGGATCACTAGTGAGGAACTTATTAAGAGTTATGAATTTCCTATCCCATGACTATGTCCATAGAAACAACATCCCTTTCCTATAAAAGGGAAGTTATGGAATGAACAATAAGTGAAATGTCATGAAAAAACATATTATAATACCATAAATATACACACCTCATTGATTTAAGTAGGTTTTAAACAATAAATAATTTCCCAACTATTTGATGGGTCTACAAATATTTCCTCGCCTGAAATAAAATGGACCAAATATTTGGTCTGAGTCATACACAAAATAACATTTAGATATGCTACCAAATACCAAATTCTCTCGATGAAAATTAAGAACCCTTCATACATGTTCATAATTTTCCTCCATGGTTTGAGAATAAATAAAAATATCATATAGAAAATTCAAGGTTAACTAAGCTAGATATTAATGAAACATGTCATTTATTGGGCTCATAAAAACTTTTGAAACATTGGTTACCTAAAGGGTACCATTATGGACTCATTATGGTCATTTCGAGTTTAGAAGGCTACATTATGGATATATTAATTGAATATACTAAATTGGTGGTATGATGACTTAAAAAAAATATTCAATAGCACCTCTACACAATTGAATTGGTTAAATAAATTGTCAACTCTAGGTAACAAATAGTTGTGACTTTTTATGGTTAATTTATAAAATCTTTTGTATTCAATACAAAGGCATAGTAAACTTTCAGTTTTTTTACAAAAATAACCAACACACCACAAGAGGACACACTAAAGATAATTTAACCACTCCCCAAAAATTATTAGACCAACATTAATCTAGCTAAGCTTGAGTCTCATCAATATGTGTTGAACTAGATAACTCTACTATAGGTACAATATAAATAGTTAAATCAGTGTGCCACTTAGTCAACATTCTAGGTATCTAATCTATAAAAACATATGTTAATTATCATAGAAGTGGGTGAAAATCCAAATAATTCACATCTATATCATATTTGGATCTGTCACTCACCCAAATTGTATATAACTAACACCCCTATAGAAAATTCTACCTAATCTACATAGTGTAAATGATGGATAAGAAAATAGGTCTACAAAATCTATAAATAACCATATTTAAATACAAGTATTAAAAACACTAGATGTGTTTGTCATAGATATTAATGCAAGGATTGTGATTATTTAGCCTATCCATGCCTCACACCACATCATACAATCCTAAGGGTAAGATATGAAAATTTAGATAAGTGACAAATACTCCAAGGACTAGCACTAAACCATCAATAAAGGAAATGATGGAATTTATAGCCCCAATAGACGTATTTACTATCCAAGGCTCTGACTACCTATAAGACATTAGTTTGTAACATTTGAATATTAAGGGTAAAATAATTAAATACAAAACACTGGGATCAAAAATAATTGATAACGATAAATTTTTGATATTACAAGTTGCGTCAACAACTATGGCCTAATGATCAACCTAGTGATCATATACTTTAACATATAACCTATGTGCTTGCCCAATATCACCTGACATCTACTTGGATTTATTTTTTTTAATGAAAAGTATTATATTTACTCTTATAATGGTAATCTGTATAAAAATAATGTCCACCAAAAATAAGAACCAAAGGTAGGTTTGGACTTGTATGCACTTCCCTATCTAGATTGATGACTTTGAACCATTGGATGACCTTTTCTCTACTAGTAATATCCATCTCTCTGAGTGGGCTCTTTAACTTTTACTACTCTCTCTATCCCTCTAAGGTTCTCAAGGAGGGCATAGTTGTCCCTATCTCTATTATTGGACCTAGTGGTTGTATTATTTGTCTTGTTTTCCATGTTCTTAACCCCACTAGCCCTATTGAGGTGTATAAAATTTAATGCATCATCCATGGGTAGTGTGTTTCCCTATGCTCTACTATCTATTTTTTTATTAATTTTATCCCTAAGGCACTTATGGACCTCCTAAGTTATGCCCTTGTTCTCCTTAACAATCAATTCCTTTTCAACTGATACCTAATGAGTCCTTGGGTTGAGAATGCATACAACATTAGTTAAATAAGAATTGATACCTATAGTAAAACAAGTATAATAACATTATCATCATGTGTAAACTTATTCTATGGAATGATATTGAGTAATATAGATTGATACTCTATAATTATTACTCATTGTTTTAGGGAATGAAATTCATCAATCCTTCAATGTTTAAAGTGTCTAGTAAGGTACTTCTTTTTTAACTAATATCAAATATGCTCCCATTTGAGAGTCTCAATATCCATTTCTATTTTAAATTACTCCTTCCACCAACACAACATTTATCCTCACATAATATGTAACAAATTTAACTCATATACTCAAGTAATATCCATGTGTGATTAATAATATACTAACATTACACAAACAAGGATTTGCCTCAACTCCATATATGAATGAAGAAAAAGTGGGTGTCTATAATTTATTAAACTCATATATGTGATCAAAAATCACTCTCCCTTTACTCATATCTCGTCGAGGTGATCATGATATATAGACATCTCCTCTTCAGGATAGAGGTCTTCAATGATGAATCCTAAAAAATTGTTATATGTGATGATAAAAATTATGAAATATCAAATAAATTTAACTTTTAGGAGATGATTATCATCCCTAAAAATATGAAAAATTGTGTATGCACTAAGATATAAAATTATTCTAATAATCTTTAATGTTATACGTTATCCTTTATACCTCTAACTATGATTGAGAAATAAGGTGATTAACGCGCTCAATATGAGTCGGTAGGCCCTTTTGGAAAACCCCAACTAGTTTTTAACTAGAATATAATATATATGTACCAAAATATATTGGATCTTGTTATACGATATCTGGAGGTTCCACATGTGGATCTTGATGCTCCTCTTGAATATCTAGATCTATCTCTTTATGCACAAGACTACCCAAGTTGACCACTAGCCTTTGTGTGGGTCTACGCTCCATATGTCAAATGCCCAATTTATCTGCTTTATGATCCATCTCGTGAAATCATGAAATGTGATTAGTGACAGGCCTTACTAATATTAATCAAGTTAGAAATATAAAAATCTATAAAAAATTTCTATAGTTCCTAGTGTATGATAACAAAGTGTGATGCACCTAAACATTAATAATTTATTTTTAATAAATTTAAAAACACAATTGAGGTAACTAGAGAAATAATATATCAACCACAAACTATAATTTATCCTCAAAATTATTGCATCATCTAGGTGAAGAGAGGGGATCACGGCGTCACTCAAAATGTTACAAAACATCTGATTTCAATTTCCCATCCATCAGCGAAGATCTAGCATCATGGTTTAAAATAATTAACCTAGTTTGAAAGATCCACATAGAAAGGATTTCGATAATTAATTTAATACTAAAAAATATAAGGGTTCTAAATGGGATAGAAGGGCACCTGTATAAATCCATCATATTAGTTAACATTGGAAGGAGTAAAAATATTTTTAAAATACATTCTGATTGATTAGTAATAATAATATATTTATCATCAATTAAATATAAATCACCCACTTAACCTATAAATGAATAATTCATGGTTTCTGGCCTTCCCACGTAGATCTAGAGGATTGGATTAAAAAGAACTAGATGTATATCAAAGAAGCTCAGATTCATCTTTGTGCCAGGGTTTTTTTATAATAGTTTTTAAAAACCATGAGGATAGAAAATCTATTTCGTGTCACAATAAATTTTCTTGGCAGGGTAGATTTCCTCTTATGGCCAAACCTTGGCATAAAGATTTTAATCCTCTTTCGGAATCCTTTAATAAGATCCCTATATGGGTGCGGCTCCCTTATCTTCCATTACACCTTTGGCATGAGGCAGTTTTTAAAACCATAGGAAATGTTTTAGGGGATTTTTTATATGAGGAAGATTGTCCACTGTCTCATTCGACCTGTGCACAATTTTTGGTAGATCTGGATGTCTCTAAGGGCCTTCCTAAGGTGATCTATCTTGAATCCCCAAAGGGTAATTGGACACAAATTTTGGATTATGAGGGGATCCCTTTTCGGCGTAGGAAATGCAACCAAATGGGACATATAGCTGATTGTTGTGGTGCTGGGAAATCTCATCCCAGACATTCACCTTCCTGGTGGACTAAGGTCTCCTCTGTACACAAAGTTGACAAACAACCTTTGGAAGCTTCTTCCGAATCTGAGACTGAGAATGAGGAAAGTTTGCAATCTGAACCGGAAGATGAAGATGATTCATTGGTGAATCATTCTAATCAATCCCCTATAGTGGCTGTGGGTAGTGAAATAGTTGAGCTAGAAGAGGAGGTAGTGGTATCTTCCCCTGTTCTGGAGGATCTCTCTAAGAGCCAGTTTAATGTTTAACTCTCACAAGGATTTTATGCCTTTTGGGAGCCAAAGATCTATGTCTTCTGAGGCATGGGATGCTGAGGCAGCTAAGGTGGAGGACGGTTGGATAGCTGTAAGAAGAAAGAAGTCAAAGCCTTTGGTTCCTCCCCTTGATATGAATCTTCGGTCAAGTAAAAAAAATAATCTAAACTTAAAAGATTCATCTAAAGTTCCCTTTTGCTGACTGGTTTTTGGTTTCAGCTTGCTGTATCTGCTGGTCAACTTTTAGATCAGTGTTTTGACTGCTAGTTTTTATGGTTTTATTTATTGGTTTCAAGTCCCTGTAAAACCTGGTTTTGGCTCTTTATTGAAAGCAGGTTCTATTGTTAATCTGGCTGTGCTTAAAGGGTTATCTTTCCCCTTGTATTGGGTTTCGGGGTCCCTTCAAAACCTGTTTTTACCTTACTCTAAAACATATAAATGAATAATTGTTAAATATAATGTCATCTAGGAATAGTTTAAAAAAGTGACCACCCAATATAAAAATTATAGTAAATGAATAAACAATATCGTTTCTAATTTAGCTCCAAGTTAAACTCTAATATATAAGAAGTAATATGACACAAAAGGGTTAATTATAATAATCCCTTTTATTTACCAGTCTCAAATGGAAAATAAAATTACCGTTGATCCTCAACCCTAAATGAATCTGTAATTACTTTTTAATAAAAGGAAGGGTCTCAAATAAGTTGACCAATTTTCAATTAATTTTATATCTGACTCAATATCATTCTTATTCCCTCCATTAATTCTGGTGAGATATGGAAGCAATATGTACACACATGTATTTAACAAAATAATTCTTCAGAGTCATTCTATAAATGACAATTCTTCACAGGGTAAGCAACAAAAAACATATACGAGAATTCAAAAGGTGTTACATTTTTTAATTATTATTTACTCTCCATTTTAGAATAACCAACATCTAAATACTTGTATATGGTCTATGTTTTTATAAAGAGCATAAGCTGGTTGTATCCTCTTTATTTTACAATTGGGGTGTTTCAAAACTATGTTTATCTTTAATGCACTTATATTTATTTATTCCTATATATCTACATGCCTCTTTCAAAACATGGATTATATATTTAGTTGAAAAAAGCATAGTCTTTGATAATATATACAACTCGTCAAAAAAAATTATTGAGATATATAATATTAAAGACTATGCTTATTTAAACTTTGTGTGTGTGTCCGTCCCAAGGGCATACATGTAGCCATCATTCCAACAAATGGAACTACAGCTTAGGTGTCCCACATTTTACTACTATGGCGGCTTTGAAACTATACCATTGAATGATTGGAAGGTGGCCTTTTCCATGGATCCTCCCATATAATATGGTAAGGGTGGCAATGCCAACGTCCCTTCCACATTTATATGGGGTGGGTTGTGATTAGCAACTTTGGATCCCTAGTTTTCTTTAATAATTTTTAATAGAATATAAATTTTACATTGTTACCCCTTTTACATACACATATTTATTTTTAGATCATATATTTGTATACATATTAATAGGTGTATAATCTTTCAGTGATAGAAATATGCATTGTTTTCAAATGGGTAATTTCTTCTACCTGAGGAATTTCATATTCGAAATTAAAAAAAACTATTAACTCTAAGGTATTACCCACAAGGGCAATTTAAATGTATTTTTAGTTTGATTAAATAAGGTTTACAGTAAAAATAAACTCACTATGATGTAATTTTCAAGCACAATGTTCTATCAAAGGGTATTTACCTTACCCAAAATAATTATTTTTTTGGTAAATAGATAACAAATGCAACTTCTTTTTTTTTTTTTTTAATAAATAGATAATGGAAGCAAGTTTTTCAACAATCACAATGGTTAGTAAAGTTTACATCTCCATAACTAGATAAGTAGGAGCTGGAAAGTTTGAAGTTCCCTCTAACCATTATGGTGATTGTCCTTTGCCTCATCCAAATTTATGTGCCACTACCCTATCTAGTGAAATTTAGGTGAGTCCCTCTCAGAGGTGCTAGATTTATGTAGAGTGTATGAAATCCTCAAACCCTTTCCATGAGTGTAGAGATTTATTCAAGTCTCAGCTTCTTTCTAGTTATTTTATAGGTGTTCCTACTATGTTATATGTGTCCAAGCCTTATATCCCTCTCTCTTTTATTTCTCTTTAACATAGTGATGCTCCTATGTTATACTCTAAGGTAACTCCAGTGCTGGTTATCCATGATTATGCTATTTAGGATATGGATCTTGAATTTGGATACATTCTCATGTTTGAGTAGTGTGTGGGCACCCTCCTTTGGTCTATTCATCTTTCCATCTAGGCCTTCATTTGTGAAAGTTCTATTTTTACTCCCTCCTTCACTATGTTAAGCTCAAGTTTCTTCCATGTGGTTTTCCAAAGCCCTTTAGATAGAGATTTTGTTTCGAGTTATGGAACCCAGGTTTTCAAAAAATATGGTTTTTTTTGTGTCTATTCCCCATTTCTTGACCCAATATAATCTTTTGCTTGTCTTAAGAAGAGAGGAGAAAATGAAAATGTTGGGTAATAGATTGGGTTCCTTTTAGAAAGTTGTCAAAAAATATTGCAAGCATAAATTTGTGAAAGCTTGTGCTCTCCTTCATCTTTCCAAACCTCTCTTCCATTCAGTCCATTTGATCTCCTCTCAAGGTTCCTAGACTCAATTTCTAAACTTTAACAGTATTATATTTCAATGTTTTAGTTGAAATATCCTCAATCATTATACGTTTGGGTGTCTTTATAAGTCTTTTGGGTTAGCTTCATCTCACTCATAGTCAATGTGGAGGAATAAAGATGGGGTTATAGATAAATATTTTATGTGGTGCAATCATGTAAATTTATATCATCATTCTGCTTCCTCTCAAACTAATTTTGTTTCTCAATATTGTGGGCTTCCCTCCCCAAGAAACTGAGGTGTTGAAGCAATTATCTAGACCAAGGTTCATTTTAGTGGGCCATATAAAAAAATATATGAATGTCTTAAGGCAAATCATATTTCCAATGGTGGAAAATCAGTTTAGAAGCCATAATGATGCATAGGTGAATCTTGCGATACCACATAGTAAATGATGCATATGAGCATTGGTATTATGCAAATGGACATATGTATAACACAGTCAAACACTGGCATGCAACATGGTGTGGGCAGACACTAGTATCATTCAAGCTAACATTAGATGGTATGGGTAGACACTATAAACATGCAAACAAGTGTATGTATAATGAAAATGGATTCTAGCTACATGTCGATGAATGCCAAACACCACATCATGGTGTTGTCACTTGTCCACATTATGAGTTGGTATTCATTCACACACATCATGCATTGGTGTTTTCTATAAATATTAAATAAGCATCCACATCATGTTGGTGAATGTTGATTTGATATGGGTGCATGTTTAGGATATGTAGAATAATGACAATGCTATGTGCTACTACTCACCAAGCACCCATGTGAATTAAATGTTAAGGGTAGTGTTTATAGTGTCTCTCACTTGGGATAAGTTACCTAGACATGCATGTGAGATAATTATCCTCTATACATAGATGCTACTAATTTTTAGCCCACAGGTATGACTAGATGACACTATCTATTTGTAGATTTTAGGAGGCTACAGGTATCCACCAGTAGAGTATGAATGTCCACCACTATGAGCATCTATCAATTTCCCACAAGCATCTATTGGTAACTCACAGGGATCTACCCATAACTAGTGGGCATCCACCTCTAGCCCACACACATCTTCCATTAACCTAGGCCCTATGGCCATCTATGGGATACCTACCAACGGTTGACCACAATATGTTGGGGGAAGATCATAGGTTATGAGTATTCACTTGCATCCTTTGGGGCCATGGGCATCTTCTAATAGTATGCGAGCATCCACTAACAAGATACAAACATCCATTATGGGGCATCCCATGGGTGCCTACCTAGACTCTTCAAACATGTGCCTAAAGACTGCTAGCATTTGCTTGTAGGCTACCAGTGTTAGCTAATAGAGTTTTTTAATTTTATTGACATAGTTTACATTACTCATTGTATCGATTTACTATTCAGACTATTGGCATCCACCTGACTGTATAAGGTAAAGTCATTCAAATTGGATTTCAAGGTATTGGCAAACTACATTTATATAAGGAAATTTATATTCAAATGTAGGTGAACCTCTCCACAAAATTAACTTTGACCTCAAAAATTTAGGTGATCCTACCGTGTTGGCCACTTCACAAAAATCATCAAATGTTAACTTTGAAAAATAGAATATTTATAGATTAATGAAAATTCACCACTAAATAAAACCTTATCCACACCCCCATGAGGGAGGTGATGATGAAGGAATTAATGGTTGCCATTCATTCTATGAATCCTCCACAATGGATTGAGGTGGTCTCCACCCCTTCTTGGCCAAATTTTAAGAGACCATAAGTTGATGTGGAAGTTACCTCTAAAAATAAAGGATGGAGATTAAAGGGTGAAACATTGAGATTGGAAGTAGAGGTATTGCTCAAAGATGGTGACCAATGGAAATTAAAGGATCTTTTTTCTAGACCTAAAAAAATGGCTTCTACATGTGGTTAATTCTACTTTCCTTTCTTGCATCTTTTTTATCTTTGGTGTGACTTTTCACCCTTATACTCTCTCCATGGTTATGCTAGTGTGTTTTTTTTGTTAATACTCTTTGTTATTAAACAATAATATTATTTTCTCACTTCTATTCTTTTTAATTTTGTTGAGATTTTTTTTTTGTGTGTGGCCAAATTCTCTCTCTTTGCATAGTTTATTTCAAGACCTTTATTATTATTGTATGGCCTATGGCCTTTTCGAAGACTAGAACTCTACTTATATCTTAAAATCAATTATAAACCTCAATCAAACATTATTTCTAGATTCTTATTTTTAATTAAAAGTATGTAAGAAGGAAGATTCCATCTCAAAACCCTTCTATAACCAATATAAAAAAAAATTTACACACACAAACACGCACACACGCACGCATGCACGCACGCATGCACGCACGCACACACACACACACACACACACACACACACACACACACACACACACACACACACACACACACACACACACACACACACACACACACACACACACACACACACACACACACTAGTTTTTAACCTTTCACTCCACTCATCCTAATTGTAACTTTAACATTGAATGGATAGGATACTAGATTAATATTTATTATTGAAAAACAATTAAGAGTACAAATGTTGCGATAGTTATTAGTCCTGAAGGGGGACTATTGTCTTCATTCCTTCTTAACCTATTGTTATTTCCTACTATGTTAGCCAATCTCAATGCATCATTTTATCCACTGAAAAATATATGAAAGTTTGGCAAAAGGGAACTGCATGTCTTTTAACGCACTTAATATAATATTATATTTTATGAGATGTAGATTGGCTGAGTAAATTCTATGTTATTTATACCTTCTGGTATATTGAGGTAGCATGTAAATGTCAATACAATCTTCATGTTAATCAAGGTACATTAGTTTCAATTTTCATGGAGCAGTGTGCATAGGGAGGATAAACACCATACGACAGGGCAATAGCCATACCTTAGTAGTGAGGGAAAATTTAATAGACATAGAACAAGCTAGCAGTGCATCTGCTGGCATCCATTCAGCATGCCACAAATTAATTTTTATCTCCACCTATATTCAACATGTCTAGGGTTTGAACCTCCTAAAGCAACCTTTTTATGCAACAACATTGATGTGGTCGCCATATCAAGTTTGGTTATTTTCTTCTCATTAACTCAACCCAAGAGCAACACCGCCACCATTCTTTTTTCTTAGCTATTTCCACTGAAGTGAAACCACATCCCATTTCAATCAAGGATTTCAACAGAATCAAAAATCCCCTCTATGCTTTCAACAGACTATAAATATCCATTTATCTCCATGTCTGGACATGGCATATATATAGTATGGGAGTTTTTCTTTCTGGGAGTGCGAGCTACTTTATACTGACCATTGTAGGCAACAAACTAGAGAGGAAGAGGTTGTTTCTCTGTAAAAGCATGATGGTAAGAATAATAATTCTAAATTTAAATTTAGCATTTCATAGTTAGGGTTTGATGATGAAACATATGGAAAGCTCAATCGACTTCCCCTACTCAAAAAAAGACTCCTCTTAGGCTTCTTTGCTTGCTAATTGGTTTATCATTCTTTTTTCCTTGTTATTTTTCACCCTGTACATTTTGTGATCATGGTCAACATTTTATGGTACTTTTTTGCCTTTCACATGGTTGTATGGCATCAAATGTTTTCATCCAATCTATTTTAGTTATCCATGAAATTTTTTCTTTCTTATAAATTCTTCTTCAAACCCAAAATGCCATGTTCTCAATTCTAAATTTTACAGGGCTTTGTGTTCACTAGCTCCATGGGTCCTGCAATACTTTTGTGGATAGATTCCTTTCTGATCTAAACTACCTATTCTTTACATACTTTTACCCTTTAGCATGTCTTTTATTTTCATAATTAGGATAATGATATTTAGTTTGGCCTATCTCAAAGTGGTGTGCCTCATTTTTCACCCATGTAAACATAAGAAGTTTTTAGTTTGCACCCTCATTCAACATCTATGATCCACAAATTTAGTAAAGCACTTTTGGCTAGGGATATTACTGATCCATGTAATATCCAATCCCAACACCATGAAAGGCAAAATTAGTGCAATTAGTAACAGGGTTTAGATACAAATAGTCAATCACGCAAGATTAACAGTAGTTGGCCAGCATTAAGAGAAAAATACATTTTTACAGAAGAAAATTGAAATCAAAATCATCATTTACATACAACTAGTTTCCATTTGTAGCTTGCACAATCCAAAAAATATTAGTTTTACTCTTTTTTAGAAGATGAGTTTTTTTTAATAGGCATGCACACATAGGTTAGTGGCTTTAGAGATCTAGTCATAAGGAAGACCTACAAGTAAAATGGTATAAAAAACATTTCAATGTCTTTTACCATTGTATTTATTATGGCATTGGCTCTTATTATCAAATCAAAATTCATTTTAGTGCCTAAAACACTTTTTTAGATCTAGGAATGAGGAAACGCTATGACTAGCATCCTATCCATCGAAGTGATTGAGTCTACAAAGCACACCACCTGTCAAACTATTCACTTGGGCAATGTCGTTGTGTACTTAGATTGTGATCAATTTCTGATCTAATGAATCTTGTGTTTTTCTTTTTCTTTTGGCTATGCAGCTAACCAGATTTGCATGTAGAGGATTCTCTGTGGCCTTGTTGGCTGAGAAACAGGTGCTGGTGGTGGTGGCATTGAAACTAGAGGAATGAGGACAATCTAGCCCAACAATCTAGCAAATTGGCCTTTCTCTGGTAAAATAGGTTGTCATTCTTTATTTTTGTAAATTTGTTCATCCTTGGCAAAGCCCAAACCAAACCTGCGGTCAAACGATTTTTTTATTTTTTAATGTAAAACTTGAAAAAAAAACCAAGTTATTGCCATTGCAGTGCGATGGGCAAGAAGGATTGCAAGCCAATGATTTTGCAATGCATTTTAGTGTTATTTGTTAGTGATTGTGAAGCCATTAAAAATGTATCTATATTTAGAGGAAAGATAATGTATTTTATGTGCAAGAACAAGACAACAAGAGAGCCCATGTGGAGGTTTAGTATGGGAATTATTGTCTAATGAAGAAGTTTCCCAAGGAATTTCAGACCATGGCTGTCCCATCTGACAACAGTTCCATCAGGGTCATTCCGCAACATGATCTTTGATCTTGATTTTTCAATTCTTCAGTTTGTGTTTTGGGATTTACTATGGTTTTAGTCTATTCTTTGTTATTAACGGTTCGTTTGTAAATTTATTTCTTTTTATTTAAGCTAGACTATGACTGGTCACAATTTTTTTAAAAAAAATAAAACAACAATATCTACTTTAAAGATAGTAAATCATAATACACTCTGTAACTGAGTTTGCAGATTTGATAATATTGTAATATATTTGCTTGGTATGATTTTTTTGTTGTGCAGCAATTGACTTAACCTACGATATTAGACAGGTTGGATTTCAATTTCGTAAAATGATAAATTTGCATGTGCATGCATTGATTTTAGTATTTTGACCTTGCAAAACCTATATTTCATGAATCAATAACATCCTCAAACTAATCTCGCCTTCCCGCAAGGATTAGGCACTTTGCGCCCTTGTTAATTTGATCACTTCCTTTATATAGGTTAAGGATCATTTCTCTTATTCGTTAATAACTACACTTCGTAATGTATGTTCACAGTCAATTTAACGTGGTCTTCAATAAGCACCGCGCTCAAAGATTTGAAACGTAACAAAGTCCTTCGTTCTTAGACGATTTTTTTGATAGGGATCCCTGTAAGAATATAAAAACAGCTTTTGTGTAAAGATAAATAAATAAAAACAATTCCAGCTTGACTGGCAATATGGCATCTGACGGTTATAATAAGTAATAATTAACAGGGGCGACCTCTTACTTCTTGTCAAGTATTTTCGTAGATCAAATGATGTCCACGAGTTGGCAGAGTTTGAGTGGAATCTGGCTTACCAGATATTTGATCTGTAGCACTTTCTGGAAAATATTGTCAAAATACTAAGCTAAATGCTGCCCTGGAAGCATCTGCCGCTCTTGGTGATGTACGTATCTGTTTTACATTGATAAACATTGATCTGTGTACTTCGGTTGAACCAAAATAGGCGTCGTTATCAATTGCTCATGACTTAAACTTGGATAGCTTTTAATGGAGGATGTACGCAGCTGATATTGTTGTTGACGACGAGATCTTGTAATTGCATCATAAAGAAGATCATTACTCCTATTTTGCGCAAATTGACTATTATGATTAAACTCGGGTGATTGAAACAAACATGGTGCGGAATACTCGCGCTGCGACAAGTCAGAATAAGCGGTGCCGTGTCCAATTGCACCACGGTGCTTCATCACCGCCGATATTTAACCCATTAGTGTGAATGGGGTAATCCGTTAATGTTGAAATTACGGATGGAAACTCGACACTGCTTCGAATGATGTCATTTCTGTAAATCGAGTAGACACTGACCTTATTATGGTCTTGTTGTCACAGTTGTTGAAAACAGTGAAAATATGGTGAAAATTTTAATTTTAAAAAAACTGAGTAAAGATTTTTGTATTTAACCCGAAAATGCTAGAAATTTTGAAATTTTCGAAAATTAAAATTTAAGGTATATTTATGTTTTCATTCCAAAATGTTTTTTTGAACTTGTTTGAACCCTTTGTTCAAAACATTGCTAGCTTTCTCGGTAATTTGCCAAAGCCTTTTTTTTTTTGCTTTTTGCGAGTTGCACAAACATATTTTCCTTTTTCATAACTTGTGCAAAGTGCAAAAACCTTTTCAGTGCAAAGTGAAAAAAACCAATTGGGTGCAAATTGCAAAAATAATTTTTGCTTCCATGTAAATTGTAATTTTTTTTTTAGTTTTCTCTAGCCGTTCAAATAAACTTTCCAATTCCGGGCTGTGCAATTTGTAGATTTCTTTTTTCACTCCCGTGCAACTGTTGTGATTATTTCCCCAAGCTGTGCAAGTGAGACTTAGTCTTCCCAAAAGTTTCATGTTCAAAACAAGATTATCAACATGTATATCAAGTGCAGCAATTTTGCAGATGCTCATTAAATGTTTGACGAAATGATATAGCAAGACAACTTCTCGTGGAATGTGATGACTGCAAATAATAGAAGATATGGGTGACTTCGTCAAGTTTTGGCATTATTTCATCAAAATCCAATGAACGGGTGTCCAACCAGATCCCTTTAGCTTTCCCAACGTACTCTAAGCATGTGCCAAATTAAAAGCTTTGGAAAAAAATATTAACATTCATGTAAGCATAATGGAAAGTGGATTTTAGTCAAACATTGTAATTGTAGGTTTCCTGGTAGATATGTATGGACAATGTGGAAGCATTCATAAAGCACAAACTATTTGACAAAATGAATCAATGTAGAATATTCTCATAAAGTGTTTTACAATATGCTTGAAAGAGACGTTGTCTCTTGGAATGCTATGCACGTAGGATATTGTCATAATGGAAGTTAAGAAATGGTGTAAATAAGAGATCTACATGATGACATGATAATTCTGGGATGTTTCCAAATTATTCTTTATGAGTGGGTGTGGATTATATTTTGAATTGGCCAATGGATCCTCCTTTGCACCTCTTGAAGACAATTTTATTTTTATGGATATCCATGATATAATTCTGTATTAGAATGTGACAGACCCTGGGGATTATTGTGTTGTTTCTCATAATATACAATTTTCTGGAGGATGAGCCTGTAAAGCTTGATGGTGATGAAAGATTGGATGAAATTGGTTAGGATTATGTTGGTGGTGTATGAAAACAAATGAATCAGATCCATGAAATACTAGAAATTCTCCTTTGACATCCACAACTCTTCAAATAAATTAGTGTGAGGCCTCCAAAGGGTATTATGCTTTATGGACAACCTAGTTCGAGGAAAACCTTAATTGTTAGGGCAGTCGTAAATTATACTAGTGCATTCTTTTTTTGTATCAATGGACCTGAAATTATGTCAAATTTAGCAAAAGAAATTGAAATCAACCTCTGGAAGGCCTTTGAGGAGACTGAGAAAAATTCCCCATCCATTATATTTATTAATGAAATTGATTCCATAGACACCCAAAGCCTCATCACATCCTTAAAGAAAAGCCTCTCTACACCATAGTGGAGCATTGCCAAAAGTTCGTATCAGCGGTCATGGAAACACTGGATATAATAAAAATTGGATTGGAATATAGGTACATGCCACCCATAGCTAAAGTGGTCATAGTAGTGGAGAGTTGGGTGTTTGGATGAGTTTGGATGGTTATAATCAGAGAGCATCAGTTTCCTTTTCTTGTCAAGGTTCACAATTGGAACAAGTTCAATGTTAATACAAGAGGCACCTTGGTAGAGAAATGTTGCTACATCTTCAAATTTATAAATCTAATTATTGGCGTGAGCCCTATATGAGTGATAGCTTTAGGGTCACATGATATGAATCACAAAGATGAAGAATATAATGGCAAGGTACTAGATATCTTTGACAATGCATATGTAATAGTGAAATATGACAATAGATCACATGCTATGCTTGACCTTTGTATGTTTGTTAAGGTAATAAAAATAAACAAGATATTTATGTGGTTGGTGACATCACGAAGGGTGAAGCTTTTGTGTCAAATGATATTGTGCATATGTCATCCCCAAATATGATTGACATAATGGTGATCAATATTTTTCCCATGCATCGAATAACATACTTTGAGGATGAGAAGACATAGCCAACATATAAATTATAAGTTGATTTTGAATTATCGACCCACGTAAATGCTATCTCAAACTAAAGATGTCACCAGAATCTCACATATCATTTGCATTTATGTGCTAAAGCTTGGCTCACATGTCTTAATGAGAAACAATGACTACAATATAGTAACAAAAGACTAAATCAGATGAAATGAATGTGACTAATAAAAGTGAACACAATAGTTCATGTGCCACCTAGTTAAATAAATGCAATCAACTGGTATCCGAGTGGAATCAAATTCATTCGAGGTAATTTGTCAAATGGTTCACACGATTCCTATATGCTTCCAAATTTGGTATATGTGTATATCTTTGCATAGATAACTGATACAATGTATTTTCGATGGCCTTTTTTAGTACCCTCCATCTACTGAAGACATGAATACTTTTCAAAGATAAAGATCAGATCAATGGCTTTCATGTCATTTTATAAAAATATGGAGAAGGTATTTTTTGGAAACCCTACAATTATTTCATGGACATCTTTGATGAGGAGATTAAAATCCTAAAAATGGTAAAAATCTCTGGTGTAAATGTTTTGATGATGAAATCTGAGAGAAACAATTGATATGCTAAACGAATCTAGAAGTACCTGGTTTCTAAAGCAAATCATGCAATTTTGATTTATACATTTCAAGTGGTATAAAAGCACCAAAGTATTTTTGCATCGTTTAAGTGGTGCAGTTTTGTAAATTCATTTTTGCATACAATGCAATTTCTTCAATGCACTTATGCATCACTTAAGTGGTGCATTTTTATAAAATCACTTTTGCACCTCAAAAAATGCAAAAAAGGTTATTATGCATCGTAACCACCTCCCCATGCTATAAATATGAATGTAAGGTTCATTGTAAAACAAGGGAATTTTGACAATGAAACTCTATAGAAACTTTTAAAGGATGAGATTGTATTTTTGACTCAATAAAGATCAGAACAGAGTGATTTTGCAGACTTTGTTTTCAAGATTTCTTTGTGAGTTGTAACATTCCATATGATTCATTTGTCTCTAAATCTTTACTTTCAAATTATTTTCATAATCCCTATTAAGTTGTCAAAAAATGAGAATTTCACATTATGTATTTCTTTTAGAATCTTCTTGTGTTGTTTTTATAAATGTGGATTCTTGGTGGTGTTTATGTAATATTTTAATTATCTTTTACGGGTAAATATGAGATGGTTGTCTTTAGTATAATATTAGTATTATAAAATTGTCTCAGTATATGTTTTGCACTCCTAAGTGTGTAATTATGTCTTTACCACCTACTGAGTGAGAGAGGTTTCCATGCACATAGTGTTTTACCCTTCATGGACTATTCTAGTAAGTTTATGTATTTAGCTACACAGAGTTGTCTTTCATTTTTTTCAAAGTTATCATTGTAGTTTATGTATTTAACTGACTATAAAAACCCTATCATCCCTTATTTCTTTCCTTTCTCTATTCATCATTTCTTTCCATTATTCTTTTCTTTCTCCTCATTTCCATTCTACATCTTTTACGTAATTTTAGGTTAAAAGTATGAAACCAGTTGCAAATAGTTGTGAATGATTTTTTCCCCATTTTTTCCTTTTTGGCTTTCAATAAAGGTAACTCCACCTAATAATAGGAGAGAAACTTTGTCTTGCAATGCTGACTAATATAATAACTCAGTTCCCACATTGCTGACTCAAAGTCACCAATTTGTCTCCTTGACAAATTTTTGAGCCAACAGGGCCATTAAAGAGGCTTTTTATGGGAAGTTCAGTTTGGCCTTTGCTCTTATGAATATTAAGTTAGTGTCGTCATAAGTTTTGATAGCGTCGTAAGCTGTCTAGAATGTTCCCAAGGATATTTGAATTGCTTTCATTGGATCACAAATCTCCACCACCCATTTATGCCATGATCTGCCTTACTCCTATGTAATTCCTTTTTCTCTGCTACTGCCACTCAGAATTGGAGTTTTGTTTGACATATATAGGGACCTCATCATTACTCCTTCTCAATATCACCTAGTGTGAGTGATTTCTCTTCATCCTTTTCTTAATACTGTTTTCTTATGATTGTAATGAAATGACAAAAAATATAAGAAAAACATATTAATTTACAAGTTTTAATTCAAATCAATGATCCTCAAACAAAGTCACTTCTTAGACGCCTATAAGATCATGTTTTTTGGTTGGCTCTAAATATTGATTTCTCTTTGCTTTTCAAAACTTTTATTTTCTCGTGTGATCCAACTTGGATCATGAAAACTAAAATATTCTCAAACTATTCTAGTTTGAATAGATTCAGACGTCAATGAAGTAATACCATGTATAAAAAGGGATAAGGAATTGGAGAGGTTCTAGATGATTCGATGACCTTAAATTGAAATAGCATCAGGGAAAATAGAATAACTCAGATTATTTACTTTTTGAGGTCAAAACCACCAATTCATAGAGAGCAACAAAAAATGCAGCAAAACTAAAAAATTAAATGGGAAAATAAGAATTCTTAGAACTATTATGTCTATTTCTAACATTACGTAAGGTCTATTGTTTTGGATTTGGTCAAAAATTAGATAATAAATATATAGTTTACAATTGCATTTTTAAAAGGATAGACAGCAGAACGGTGGGGCGAATGATAGGATACCAAACAACTAGTGACAAAAAACAACAGCAGCAATCAAAGGGTGTGGCTTAATTATACACAAGTTTTCTAAACTTGCATGTTTAATAATCCACATTGTTCTATGTTGTGGTTTAACGGAAGAATTGGAATAGATTGAGTAACATTAAAAAGATTTCATCCCTCTCCATTTTATTTTATCTTCTTATCGAAGACTACCATGATATATAAATCTTTTGTAGAATAATGATTTTTCATTCTTATTCTTAGTAGAATTGTCTTCGGAATTGAGCACGAAGGGAGGTCATGTACTGTGAGAAATTTTTAAACCATGTAAGTGTGTTTGGTAATGGAATTAAACATATGCAATAAGAAGGGTAGAAACTTAAATTTGGCACAAAATTCTTATTCTTCAATTTTATTCTTCTCATTCTTTTCTTTTATTCCTCTTTTAATTTATTTAAATCTATGCATTTTAATGTATCTACAGGATGGCTTTAATATCATGACTTTATATTTGGTCTATTAAAACTAAAAAGCATCACAATTATTATTCGTCCTGAAGGGAGGGATTGTTGGCTTCATTTCACATTAACTTGTCAATAAATTTTATCTCCCTATCCAATCCAAATATAATGATTTTCATGATCACAAATATACCTAATCTTTTGCCAAAATAATCTACAAGTTGTTTACAAGAAAGAATAAATTCTATTATTTCGGGCATTGTGATTGATCAATAAAATTAGATGTTATGAATCATTTCATTTCTATCAAGAAAGTAAGTGCAAAATCATCATTAAAGTTAGAATCCATAAATGAAAGCCATGGTTTTTCATTGCAGAATTGGGCTTTGGGTATTCATTGAAGAGCTGGACAATGGGTGTTTATTTCAGAGCTAGCCAGTGCACATGTTGGTAGCCATTAAGTGTGCCACAAACAAATTTTAACCTCCATCTGTATTCACTAAACTTTGTGTTTAAGCCCTCTTTGTGGTTGCCTCTTTTGCATCATGCCATTGATCTTCACCTTCATCATTACCTTCACGCAATCCTTACTATCACCATGTCCAACGTTCTAACCTCCCTAAGTAACCTTTTCATCCAACAACATTAATGTTGTTACCATATCAGGTTATGTTCTTTTCTTTTCTTTAACTCAACACAAGAGCAACACCACCATCATTCTTTTTTCTCAATTTTTTCAACTCAAGTGGAACCACATTCCATTTCAATCAAGGATTTCAATCGACTCATAAATCCCCTCTTGCTTTCAACAAATGATAAATATGCATTTATCTCCATGTCTAGATATGGCATGTGTGTGTGTGTGTGTGTGTGTGTGTGTGTGTGTGTGTGTGTGTGTGTGTGTGTGTGTGTGTGTGTGTGTGTGTGTGTGTGTGTGTGTGTACTGTTGGCATTTTTCTTAGTCGAAGTGCGATTTGCTTCACATCTATTTCCTACATTATCTCTCTCTTATCCAGGGATACTCTAAGGAGCATCTAGTCATGATAATCGAGGAAGACATAGCTTATCATTTAGTTTTTGATTAACTCTTAATATATTGTTATACTATGAAAGTGCACTACTCTGAATTAGCTTAAACTATGCACAATTAATGATGCTCTGTGCATATAGGACTAAAAGCAATTTGTGATTTACACATTTTTTCTTATTTTTTAGTTTCTTAGTTTGATAGATATTCTAGTGGGCTTTCAGTATATTGCTTTTCTCATCTATTATATGATTATGTTTGATTTTGAACATAGGTCCTTATCAAAGACTATTTATTAGGATTTGGAACCTTTGCCATATTTTGTTTTATGGTCAGAGGTGGATGTATTTATTTTCTAAAAGAGTAGCAGGTACATTCTATTAAATTTTACATTGCTAAAATTTCTCAATATGTTATTTCCCAGTTTAATAATTGTTTAGATTTTTATTTCTTAAAATTTCTCAGT
>JARHVA010004523.1:325000-372500 GCA_037957365.1 Torreya grandis
ATACTTATTATGGCATTGGCTCTTATGATCAGATCAAAATTCATTTTAGTGCCTAAAACACATTTTTAGATCTAGGAATGAAGAAAAACTATGAATAGCATCCTATCCATCGAAGTGCTTGAGTCTGGAAAGCACACCACCTATCAAACTATTCAAATGGGCAATGTTGTTGTGTACTTAGATTGTGATCAATTTCTGATCTAATGAATCTTGGGTTTTTTTTTTCTTTTGGCTATGCAGCTAACCAAATTTTCATGCAGAGGATTCTATGTGCGCTTGTTGGCTGAGAAACAAGTGCTACTAGTGGTGGCATTGAAACCAAAGGAATGGGGACAATCTAGCCCAACAATCTAGCAAATTGGCCTTTCTCTAGTAAAATAGGTTGTCATTCTTTATTTTCGTAAATTTGTTCATCCTTGGCAAAGCCCAAACCAAACCTGCGATCAAACAATTTTTTTATTTTTTAATGTAAAACTTGAAAAAAAAAACCAAGTAATTGCCATGGCAATGCGACGAGCAAGAAGGATTGCAAGCTAATGATTTTTCAATGCATTTCAGTGTTATTTGTTATTGATTGTGAAGACATTAAAAATGTATCTATATTTAGAGGAAAGATAATGTATTTTATGTGCAAGAACAAGACAACAAGAGAGCCCATGTGGAGGTTCAGTGGGGGAATTATTGTCTAATGAAGAAGCCTTGAAGAAGTTTCCCAAGGGTTTTTAGACCATGGCTGTCCCATCTGACAATGGTTCCATCAAATTCATTCCGCAACAAGATCTTTGATCTTGATGTTTCGATTCTTCAATTTGTGTTTTGGGATTTACTATGGTTTTCATCTATGCTTTGTTATTAACGGTTCGTTTGTAAATTGATTCCTTTTTATTTAAGCTAGAGTATGACTGTGGTCACAATTTTACAAAAAAAGTAGAACAACAATATCTACTTTAAAGATAGTAAATCATAATACACTCTAAACTAAGTTTGCAGATTTGATAATATTGTAATATACTTGCTTGGTATGATTTTTTTGTTGTGCAGCATCTGGCTTAACCTACGGTGTTAGACAAGTTGGATTAGGCGATGGTTGGGTTAGTGCGATCTGAAGAATGGATTTATTCGTTAATTAATAAAATGGGGTTTCCTCAATCTAGTTTCCAACTTGCAAAACTAAAAAAAAATCGATTTCATAAAATGATAATTTTACATGTGCATGCATTGATTTTATTATTTTGACCTTGCAAAACCTATGTTTCATGAATCAATAACATCCTCAAACTAATATTCCCTTCCCGCAAGGACTAGGCGCTTTGCGCCCTTGTTAATTTGATCACTTCGTTTATATAGGTTAAGGATCATTTCTCTTATTCGTTAATAACTACACTTCGTAATATATCGTGGTCTTCATTAAGCACCGCACTCAAAGATTTGAAACGTAACAAATTCCTTCGTGCTTAGACGATTTTTTTGATAGGGATCCCTGTAAGAATGAAAAAACAGCTTTTGTGTAAAGATAAATAAATAAAAACAATTCCAGCTTGACTGGCAATATGGACTCTGACGGTTATAATAAGTAATAATTAACAGGTGCGACCTCTTACTTCTTGTCAAGTATCTTCGTAGACCAAAAGATGTCCACGAGTTGGCAGAGTTTTAGTGAAATCTGGCTTACCAAATATTTTATCTGTAGCACTTTCTGGAAAATATTGTCAAAATACTAAGCTAAATGCTGCCCTGTAAGCATCTGAAGCTGTTGGTGATGTACATATCTATTTTACATTGATAAACATTAATCTATGTACTTCGGTTGAACCAAAATAGGCGTCCTTATCAATTGCTCATGACTTAAACTTGGATAGCTTTTAATGGAGGATGTACGCAGCTGATATTGTTGCTGACGACGAGATCTTGTAATTGCATCATAAAGAACATTATTGCTCCCATTTTCCGCAAATTGGCTATTATGATTAAACTCGGGTGATTGAAACAAACATGGTGAGGAATACTCGCGCTGCGACAAGTCAGAATAAGCGGCGCCGTGTCCAATTGCACCACGGTGCTCCATCACCGCCGATAATTGACACTGCTTCGAATGATGTCATTTTTGTAAATCGAGTAGAGATTGACCTTATTATTGTGATGCTTATTATTGTCTTGTTGTCACAGTTGTTGAAAACAGTGAAAATATTGTGATATTTTTAATTTTAAAAAAAATAGTAAATATTTTTGTATTTCAACCGAAAATGCTAGAAATTTTGAAATTTTCAAAGATTAAAATTTAGGGTATATATATGTTTTCATTCCAAAATATTTTTTAAACTTGTTTTAACCCTCTATTCAAAACATTGCTAGCTTTCCCAGTAATTTGCCAAAACCTCTTTTTTCGCCTTTTGCGAGTTGCATAAACATATTTTCTTTTTTCATAACTTGTGCAAAGTGCAAAAACCTTTTCGGTGCAAGGTGAAAAAAAACAATTGGATGCAAATTGCAAAAGCCTTTTTCGCTTCCATGCAAATTGTAATTTGTTTTTTAGTTTTCTCTAGCCGTTCAAATAAACTTTCCACTACCTAGTTGTGCAATTTGTAGATTTCTTTTTTCACTCCCGTGCAACTGTTGTGATTATTTCCCCAAGCCGTGCAAGTGAGACTTAGTCTTCCCAAAAGTTTCATGTTAAAAACAAGATTATCAACATGTATATCAAGTGCAGCAGTTTCACAGATGCTCATGAAATGTTTGACGAAATGACATAGCAAGACAACTTCTCGTGGAATGTGATGACTACAAATTACAGAAGATATGGGTGACTTCGTCAAGTTTTGGCATTATTTCATCAAAATGCAATGAATGGGTGTCCAACCCAATCCCTTTAGCTTTGCCAACGTACTCTGAGCATGTGCCAAATTAGAAGCTTTGGAAAAAAATATTCACTTTCATGTAAGCATAACGGAAAGTGGATTTTTGTCAAACATTGTAATTGTAGGTTCCCTGGTAGATATGTATGAACAATGTGGAAGCATTCATAAAGCACAAACTATTTGAAAAAATGAATCAATGTAGAAGATTCTCATAAAGTGTTTTACAATATGCTTGAAAGAGACGTTGTCTCTTAGAGTGCTATGCACGTAGGATATTGTCAGAATGGAAGTTAAACAATTGTTTAAATAAGAGATCTACATGATGACATGATAATGCAAGGATGTTTCCAAACTATTCTATGTGAGTGGGTATGGATTATATTTCAAATTGCCCAATGGATCCTCCTTTGCACCCCCTAAAGACAATTTTATTTTTATTGATGTCCATGATATAATTCTGTATTAGAATTTGACAGACCTAGGGATTATTGTGTTGTTTCTCATAATATAGAATTTTCTGGAGGATGAGCCTATAAAGCTTGACGATAATGACATATTGGATAAAATTGGTTATGATGATGTTGGTGGTGTACGAAAACAAATGAATCAGATCCGTGAATTATTACAAATTCCCCTTTGACATCCATAACTCTTCAAATAAATTGGTGTGAGGCCTCCAAAGGGTATTATGATTTATGGACCACCTGGTTCGAAGAAAACCTTAATTGTTAGGGCAGTTACAAATGATACTGGTGTATTCTTTTTTTATATCAATGGACCTGAAATTATGTCTAATTTAACTAAAGAAAGTGAAATCAATCTCGAGAAGGCCTTTGAGGAGACTGAGAAAAATGCCCCATCCATTATATTTATTAATGAAATTGATTCCATAGCCGCCCAAAGTCTCATCACATCCTTAAAGAAAAACCTCACTACACCATAGTGGAGCATTTCAAAAAGTTCATATCAACAGTCATGGAAACACTGGATATATTAAAAGTTGTATTGGAATATAGGTAGATGCCACCCCTAGCTAAAGTGGTCACAGTAGTTGAGATTTAGGTGTTAGGATGAGTTTGGATGGTTATAATCAAAGAGCATTGGTTTCATTTTCTTGTCAAGGTTCACAATTGGAACAAGTTCAATGTCAATACAAGAGGCACCTTGGTAGAGAAATGTTGCTACATCTACAAATTTATAAATCTAATTATTGGAGTTATCCCTATACGAGTGATAGTTTCAGGGTCACATGATATGAATCACAAAGATGAAGAATATAATGGAAAGGTATTGGCTATCTTTGACAATGCATATGTAATAGTGAAATATGATAATAGATCACATGCTATGCTTAACCTTTGTATGTTTGTTAAGGTAACACAAATAAATAGGATATTTATGTGATTGGTGACATCACGAAGGGTAAGACTTTTGTGTCAAATGATATTGTGCATATGTCATCCCCAAATATGATTGACATAATTGTGATCAATATTTCTCCCATGCATCGAATAACATGTTTGGAGGATGAGAAGACATAACCAACATATAAAGTTTAAGTTGATTTTGAATGATCAACCCACGTAAATGCTGTCTCAAACTCAATATGTCACCAGAATCTCACATATCATTTGTACTTGTGTGCCAAAGCTAGGCTAACATGTATTAATACCAAACAATGACTAGAATATAGTAACAAAAGACTGCATCAAATGAAACGAATGTGACTAATAAAAATGAACACAATGGTTCATGTGCCACCTAGTCAAAGAAATGTAATCAACTGGTCTACAAGTGGAATCAAATTCATTCGAGGTAATTTGTCAGGTGGTTCACATGATTTCTATATGCTTCCAATTTTGGTAGATGTGTCTGTCTTGGCATAGATAACTGATACAAAGTATTTTTTATGACATTTTTTCAGTTACCTCCATCTATTGAAGACATGAATACATTTCAAAGATAAAGATCAAATCAATGGATTTCAAGTCATTTTATAAAAATATGGAGAAGGCATTTTGTGGAAATCCTATAATTATTCCATGGATGTCTTTGATGAGGAGATTAAAATCCTAGAACTGGTAACAATCTCTGGAGTAAATGTTTTGATAATGAAATGTGAGAGAAGCAATTGATATGCTTAACAAATCTAGAAGTGTTTGGTTTCTAAAGTAAATCATGCAATTTTGATTTGAACATTTCAAGTGATACAAAAGCATCAAAGTATTTTTACATTGTTCAAGTGGTGCAATTTTTTAAATTCATTTTTGCATATGATGCAATTTCATCAATGCACTTTTGTATCACTTAAGTGGTGCATTTTTATAAAATCACTTTTGCACCTTCAAAACTATGAAAAAGGTTATTGTAAAATAATGGAATTTTGACAATGAAACTCTATAGAAACTTTTAAAGGATGAGATTATATTTTTGACTCAATAAAGATTAGAATAGAGAGATTTTGCAGACTTTGTTTTCAAGATTTCTTTGTGAGTTATAACTTTGCATATGATTCATTTGTCTCTATATCTTTAATTTCAAATTATTTTCATAATCCCTATCAAATTGTCAGAAAATAAGAATTTCACATTATGTATTTCTTTTAGAATCTTCTTGTATTGTTTTTATAAATGTGGAATCTTGGTGGGGTTTAAGTAAAATTTTAATTATCTTTTACGCGTAAATATGAGATGGTTGTCTTTATTCTGCTATTATTATTAGAAAATTGTCTCAGTATATGTTTTTCACTCCTAAGGGTGTAATTATGTCTTTACCACCCATTAAGTGAGAGAGCTTTCCATGCACATAGTGTTTTACACTTCTTGGACTATTTTAGTAAGTTTTTGTATTTAGTTATCCAGAGTTGTCTTTCATTTTTTCAGCATTATCATTGTGGTTTATGTATTTAACTGACTATAACAACCCTATCTTCCCTTATTTCTTTCCTTTCTCTATTCATCATTTATTTCCATTATTCATTTCTTTCTCCTCTTGTCCATTCTACCTATTTTACGTACTTTCAAGGTAAAAGTACGAAACCACCAATAAAAAATATTTTTGTTGTAAATAATTGTGAATAGTTTTTTCCCCATTTTTTCCTTTTTGGATTTCAATAAAGGTAACTCCGCCTACTAATAGGAGAGAAACTTTGCCCTGCAATGCTGACTAATATAATAACTCAGTTCCTACATTGTTGTCTCAACGTCACCAATTTGTCCCCTTGACAATTTTTTGAGCGAACAGGGCCATTAAAGATGCTTTTTATGGGAGTTAAGTTTGGCCTTTGCTCCTCTAAATGTTAAGTTAGTGTCATCATAAGCTTTGACAGCGTCGCAAGCTATCTGGAATGTTCCCAAGGATATTTGAGTTGCTTTCATTGGATCACGAATGTCCACCACCCATTTACGCCAAGATCTGCCTTACTCCTATGTATTTCCTCTTTCTCTGCTGCTGCTTGGAATTGGAGTTTTGTTTGACATATACAGGGAGCTCATCATTATTCCTCTTCAATATCACCTGGTGTGAGTGATTTCTCTTCAGCCTTTTCTTAATACTTTTTTCTTCTGATTGCAACGAAATGACAAAAAAAATTTAAGAAAAACATATTCATTTACAATTTTTAATTCAAATCAATGATCCTCAAACAAAGTCACTTCTTAGATGCCTATAAGATCGTGTTTTTCGGTTGGCTCTAAATATTGATTTCTCTTTGGTTTTCAAAACTTTTCTTTTCTCGTGTGATCTGACATGGATCATGAAAACTGAAATATTCTCAAACTATTCTAGTTTGAATAGATTCAGTCGTCAACGAAGCCATACCGTGTATAAAAAGGGATAAGGAATTGGAGAGGTTCCAGATGATTCGATGACCCTAAATTGAAATAGCATCAAGGAAAATAGAGTAACTTAGATTATTTACTTTTCGAGGTCAAAACTACCAATTCATAGAGAGTAACAAAAAAATGGAACAAAAATAAAAAATTAAATGGGAAAATAAGAATTCTTAGAACTATTATGTCTATTTCTGACATTACATAAGGTCTATTGTTTTTGATTTGGCAAAAAATTAGATAATAAATATACACTCTACAATTGCATTTTTTAAAGTACAGACGGCGGAATGGTGGGGCGAATGACAGTATACCAAACAACGGCAGCGATCAAAGGGTGTGGCTTAATTTTACACAAGTTTTCTAAACATGCATGTTTAATAATCCACGTTGTTCTATGTTGTGGTTTAATAGAAGAATTGGAACATATTGAGTAACCTTATAAAGATTTCATCCCTCTCCATTTTATTTTTAGCTTCTTATCGAAGACTACCATGATATATAAATATTCTGTAGAATAATGCTTTTTCATTCTTCTTCTTGGTAGAATGTCTTAGGAATTGAGAACGAAGGGAGGTCATGTACTGTGAGAAATTTGTAAAGCATGTAAGCGTGTTTGGTAATGGAAGTAAACATATGCAATAAGAAGGGTAGAAACATAAATTTGGCACAAAATTCTTATTCTTCAATTTTATTCTTCCCATTCTTTTTTTTAATTTCTATTTTAATTTATTTAAACCTATGCATTTTAATGTATCTACTGGATGGCTTTAATATCATGACTTTATATTTGGTCTATTATAACTAAAAAGCATCACAATTATTATTAGTCCTGAAGGGAGGGATTGTTGGCTTCATTTCACATTAACTTGTCAATAAATTTTGTCTCTCTATCCAATCCAAAAATAATGATTTTCATGCTCACAAATATACCTAAACTTTTGCCAAAATAATTTACAAGTTGTTTAAAGGAAAGAATAAATTATATTATTTTGGGCATTGTGATTGATCAATAAAATTAGATGTTATGAATTGTTTCATTTCTATCGAGAAAGTAAGTGCAGAATCATCATTAAAGTCAAATTCCATAAATGAAAGATGTGGTTTTTCATTGTAGAATTGGGTTGTGGGTATTCATTGAAGAGCTGGACAATGGGTTTTTTTTGCAGAGCTAGGCGGTGAACACATTGGTAGCTATTTAGTGTGCCACAAAAAAATTTTAAAATCCATCTGTATTCACTGATCTTTGTGTTTAAGCCCTCTTTGTGGTTGCCTCTTCTGCATCATGCCATTGATCTTTGCCTTGGTCATTACCTTCACGCAATCCTTATTATCACCATGTCCAGCGTTCGAACCTCCCTAAGCAACCTTTTCATCCAACAACATTAATGTGGTTACCATATCATGTTATATTCTTTTCTTTTTTTTAACTCATTGCAAGAGCAACACCACCATCATTCTTTTTTTCTTAGTTGTTTCAAATCAATTGCAAGCACATTCCATTTCAATCAAGGATTTCAACGGACTCAAAAAATCCCCTCTTGCTTTTAACAAATTATAAATATGCATTTATCTCCATGTTTAGCTATGACATATGTGTGTGTGTGTGTGTACTGTGGGCATATTTATTTTTTGAAGTGCAATTTGCTTCACGTCTATTTCCTGCACTATCTCTCTCTTATCCTACAATACTCTAAGTAGCAGTTAGTCATGATAATGAAGGAAAATGTAGCTTATCATTCCATTTTTGAGTAGCTCTTAATATATTGTTATACTGTGAAAGTGCACTGCTCTGTATTAGCTTAAACTATGCACAATTAATGATGATATGGGCATATAACACTGAATGCAATTTCTACTTTACACATTTTGTTCTTATCTTTTAGTTTCTTAGTTTGATAGATATTCTAGTGCAGCTTTAGTATATTGCTTTTCTGATCTATTATATAATTAATGTTGATTTTGAACATTGGTCCTTTTTAAAGACTATGTATTAGGGTTTGGACCCTTTCCCATATTTTTTTTTTATGGTCAGAGGTGGATGTATTTATTTTCTAAAAGAGTAGTAGGTACATTCCATTAAATTTTACATTGCTAAAATTTCTTAGTATGTTATTTCCCAGTTTAATAATTATTTAGATTTTTATTTCTTAAAATTTCTCAGTATGTTATTTCCCAATTTAATAATTCCTTGTATTTTTAATTCTTTTGTGTTTAAATTCAGCTAAATGGCTCAAATTTTTATCAAAATTTAGAATCAAAATCAAAAGTTGGGAGTCAAAATTTTAGCCTTCCACATGGCTACCAGTGCTTTCAATACGTAGAGATGAGTAGTGTTTATACGCAATGTGTGTGAACATGAAATTACAAGGAGACTCAATACAAATTATTTTACTAAAGTAGTTAAATTTCCCTACATTATTTTTCCTTAGCATTATCTTTCCACTACCTTTAGTAGTTACTAATGTTATTTTCTTTCATTATTCTACCTTACTTGAGCTCAGTTCAAAGTTTCAATAAACTTGGACTAATCATCAAATATCTTGAGAAGATTTAGTTATATGTGCTTGTTTAAACCTTGATGCCTCTTATGTTTATTTTTTTTTAAATAAGGGCTCCAGTTTAGTAGAGGTAGCCCTTTCAATGCTTTATAGCAAATTAGTTTGTTAATATTTGACTACTCTTGTCTGGTTTTTTTAGGCTATAGTCTATTATTCATAGAAATGAATTAAAATTCTTCATAAAAAAGATGATTAAATGCTTCACTTGGTTTATAATATCGGCTTTTAATGAAAATTTACATGTTCTAGGGTTTTATCGAACCATACTATTTTTTTTTGTAAATAGAGTTTTTTTTTAGCTTAGGGTTAGGCATTGAGATTGCATCCTTATTGTTGTGTAGGGGATGAAACTATTTTTTTCTTATGGTCTTGAGATTTTTAGCTAACTTACTGTTAGGTCAAGGCTTAGATTACTTTTTGCTTAAGGTTTTTCACTAAGATTTTAGGTAGCCTAGAGAGAATAGGGCAGTTCACCTTTGTCTTCATCACTATTACCTCTAGAAGTTGATTTTTTTCTCTGTCACCTAGTTTGTTTCATGAGACCCTTTGAATTACTTCCATCTAAATAATGCTCCTTTTTGGCACCAACAACTAGACTTATGGACTTGATCATAGCCCCAAATTTGTTATCAATAGATTTATGTTTGATTATCTAGCGTGATTTATAGAGACTTCAATGTTGGATGAATCATGTTAACGTGTCTGACCCATAACATAATTCTGTCAATAAAATAAATGACTAACATAATTTCTAATAATTTTTTTTATTGTGTGTGAATAATGACTGCATACTGAGTTAAACCCTCTTATGGACCTCTTGGTGAAAGACCAATCCCCAATTTAATCAAAGATAATCACGTACAAATTTATTTCAAAGCCTCATTCCTTTACTAATGAAATAAAAATATATATATGATTTCTAGATTAAGAAGAGGCTAAAATTTTGAGACAACATTTATTGTTATTGATCAATATAATAAATTCTGTATCTCCAAATGTAAGTATTGATGCATATATTATGTTATTTCCATTAAATACAAAGCAGGGTTTTTTCTAGTGAATACTCATTGACTAACTAGTGATATAGGATTGTGCCCCATAGGGAATTGGCACTTTGTGCCCCTTGTTTAGTATGTATCGGTTTAGTGCATTTAAATTTTTTGTTACCTATTTTATAAACCTAAATTAACAATTGACCGTACATGTCTCGTAGACAAACTCGTAACTATAAGGGTCCATCATGGATAAGCCTATCCTTTTTGTTTTGTTTTTTTGTCATTTTGCCTATTGTTCATTAACTTACACCTTTACTCTTTCAATTTACATTTTCAAAAGTAAGTTAATACACCTAGGCAATCCTAATTCATACTATAAATATAAGACCTTGCCAAATCAATTTAAAGAGATAAATAAAGGGAATCTAGGAATAAAAAATGTCAATCGAGAGGGGGCATTAGTCACACCAAGGGTTAGTTTTAGAGATAAGCCACTATGTCCTTGTCTTCCTTTATATTACTCTATATTTGAGGCACACATCTATTTTGGTCTCTCCACTCAATCTTTTGTGACAAATGATGGAAATTATTATCATGTAGTTGCATTGATTGCTTTTAGGAAAAATGATATTGAATCTTTTGTTCGAGCTATTCCACCTACATAACATACAACTATGTGGAGGTTTTATTTTGAACACATTTGGATACATAATTACAACATGGATATGGTGGTTTTCTTGAATCCATTATTGTTCTTTTATTTTGGAGTATGTAAGCTAATTCAGAGAGAAGATTCAGTCACCCAACATAGTTTACTTTCCACATCTGCAAAGTAAAGGTATAATCAGGATAAAAAAATCATAATATATGGAGACCAGAAGAAGCAGACTATGAAACTCTACAAACAAAAGGATTGAAACATAAATACAAGACTGATACCATATAAAAAGGAATGTGTCACGATCGCTATGGTCGAGCATGTATAAGACTAAATTGTACAACCATGGATGTGCCTTTGAAAGAGATTACATGTTATACAATTCAAGAGCAACTCAAAAATATTCAAAAAATCATAGTACACTTTGAATTTTATAAAAACAAATTGAGGTTCATGTGTTTCTTAATGTCTTTACCATTTTATTGGGTTGTTTATACTTATGATTGCAACATTTCAGCTTGTTTCTATTATTACTCATCTTTAAAAAAACTTAAATTTTATATTTTAATTTTTTAAGTTTAAATTTATGTAATAAATAATATATTATTTTTAGTTTTAATAGAAACTAAAATTAATATAAACAATAAAGTAAGACTTCACTCTTATTGTGATTTTCCTACACTAAATGTGTTCAAGTGTTTTTTTAAAAGTGTACTGTAATTTGGTTTTGTATTCTTTTAAATAATTTCTCTCTCTTTACTGTCTATACATACAAATTTATTTCATTGGTTTTCTAAATTAGAAAAAATTAAAATATATTTGATTGTATTTGATTTTTAAATCGGGAAAGTTTTCCAAATCATATTCATAAATTAATTATTAGAATATGAGAATGAGAACTACAAGTCAAATTGATATGAAAGATCTTTTTTAATCTTATGGTATATCAATTTTTTTTTTTCACCCTTATATTTATTATCAAATCTCTCAATGCTAATTTAGAAAGTGTTTAGGTTGTTTTAAATTAACAATTCATATCCAAAAGGAACTGAAAATGTCGTTTAGGTTGATTTACATAACAATGCATATCTAAGAGGAAGTTAAGAAGGTGTTTATGTTGTTTTACATAATAATGCATATCCAAGCTGTGCAGGGCATATAAGCTACATAGAATGCTTTTAAGGGTGAGGTCAAGGAAAACGTTGTTGATTTTTAATAGGCAATAATCAAGAAAAGGTGAAATCTAGAGAGGACGACAGTGGACTTGGTGTTGCACCTATGAAGTCTTCTGGCCACACAAAGAAGAAGAATCAGATATAGATGAAGCCTTGTTGAAAGCTGATTTGGTTTAAAAAATTAATACTGAAACTTTAGAATGAGGTGAAGATTCGTTGGATAGGATGTCATTGAAGAACTATAATCCAGTTGAGGTGCTTGAAGTCTCCGTTCGTATCTTCTCAGATTCAAGGGAAAGAGGAGACTAGACAGTGGTGAATAACAGAACGAGATGTAGAGGTGACAAGGGACTAGAACCACTGAATATGATCTTCAGATCTAGAAAATGAATTATTATGGGAATGTCATAGTTTTATTTTTTTCGTTTCTATTGTATCATGTAATAGAGTTGCAGCATTCTCACGGTGTTTACGCAACCTGTTTATTTTTTTGTGGGTAGAAGAGTCTCGATAGTCTGAAATTGTTTTTCCCCTCCATTGTAAAAGGGTGGCACACCTTAAAAAATTCTGACCTTTAACAACAATTTTAAAAAAAAATGCATATCCAAGAAATTTTTTTTAAAAATATGGAAGATGATGGCAAATGCAATGGACTCTCAAAAGTAACATACAGATTCAACAAATTAGAACGATATGTTACAAGCATTTATGCATCCATTAGTAAACTTATAAATTAAGGATTGGTAATAAAGCTTTCTTTGGAAAATTAGGTGTTTTTACAAGTATTCCCAAAAATAAAAATAGTTCAATTCTCAAATCCATGAGAAGGATCAAGCAAGCAAACTGAAATAAGCCTCCCTCATGATAGTACTTAAATAAATATTTCGCCTTACGAAGCTGAAGAAAATGTTGATGAAAATAATTTTGGTTAGTCCAACTTTGCGCATAGATTATTTTAAATAAAATTAATAGTCCTTAAAATTAAAATTATTTAATTATATCTTAATTTTTTTAAGACTTATATTCTTTCCCTATGAATTACCAATTTAAAAATGAGGAATTTCAAGTATTTATTAAAATTTAATTCTATCTTATATATTATAAATAATAAAAATATATTAATTATTAATATTTTAAATAAAAATGATTAATGTATGAATGATTATAAAATACAAATTTTCAAGATGGTGATCTTGATAATTAAAATTTTCTAGACAATAATATTATAATGAAATATATTATAATGATTCATAAATACTTAAAAAGCCTTATTTATTAACTTAAGCATAATGAAATAGACGACTCTTGATTTCAAACTCAATATGAAATGAAAAATTGTTTATCATTTTCAATAACATTAAAACAATAAAATAGTTTAAAAAGAAGGCATTGAAAATTTAAATTTAATTATTATTATTATTATTTTATTTATATATATATATATATATATATATACACACGAACATTGTAATGCTAATAATAAAAAAAATGAGAGTTTTATTTATATTATTAAATTTAAAAATAAATAAACAAACAATAACAGTAACTTCATTTTTAAGGGACACATTTGTTTGGTCCACGTTTCTTTCACTTTGCTTTTCTTCAGCGTTGTCTATTTTGGAAAGGGTAACAGCTCTAATGGTTGTGTAGGGAGAAATTACCAAAAGTATATGCATGAAAATTATACCAAATTTGAATGTCCAGATGAGTAGCAAATAAACAAAATAAAAATTAAAGTAAGGAAGAGAAGAGAATGAAGGAATAAACACTAAAATTACATATATTTAAATCTGAAAAAAACTTCTTTTACATAAAACAGTTACAGCTCTATAAAAGTAACTCACAAATAACCTCAAAAAAAACTTTCCTTATTTATTTTCACTGTTATCAATAAAATATATTTTTCTTCCTGCTACTACCTTGTTTTCTAGCCTTCCTCACCTATTGCTGCTGCTCTTAATTTCTGTTATATATTCACTATTGCTACACTTTGTTGGGTGCAATTTCTCTTTGTTACGACCTGTAAAATGTGTCTCATGTTTTGATACAGAAAAAATAGGCCAACCTGTCAGAGACCATAATTTTTTATTCATGATTTTGTTTGAGCTCTTCCACATGCCAAAACGACCGTATTAAAAGTTCAATTCTACTTTAAGCCACTCTATCCACTTAGATTTTATTTCTATATTTTTTGGAGGCCAAACGTGATCATCTAACGGTCCAAAATTAACATTTAATATTTTTTTCAATAACTTTCTACTTTTAGAAATTATATATTTTTAGAACCGAAAGTCAAAAGTAGTTGAATTTCATTATATAGGCTAATTTTAGTATTTATGTTATTTCAAAAAAAATTTAGAGCCGCGTGTACTTACATGCAAAACTTACTAGTGGCTGCTAAAAATAGACATTTTTTTTTTTAGATTTTAGATTTTTTAAATTTTTGTTTGTCAACTCTAAATTCCAAGTTGAAGCTTATTTAAGCATGGTTTGAGTTTTTAATTATTTCAAGTGATCAATAAGAAACAATTCTGGGTATTGTTTCAAGATCTTGGCCTATTGGTAATTTTTAATCTTGATAGTTTTCGGTTTCATTATTTGATATCAAAGCAAGTTCTAATCTTAGAAGAGTAAAAAATAGTGAGAGGATGAGGAGTTGTTGCATAGATGAACTGAATTATAAAATAGTTATAGGGGCAAGTTCAATATTTAACAGAGGTTATCACCAATCAGTACAGAAGACAAGGTGGTGATGAAGAAGACAGATCATAATGAAGAAGTTCAACAAGAAGAATAACATCAAGAGCAACCACCATCGATGGAAGAGATGATGGTTTGGGCTTTATAAGGAAGAAATGAAAGAATCAAGGTTGATGTTTTAGATTATGGAGGAAGTTTAAAACTAAAGGAGTTGATAGATTGGATAAATAGCATGGAGAAGTTCTTCGAGTGGAAGACTAAGAGAGAAGACAAAAAAGTAATGTTTACATGCATAAAATTGAAAGTTCATGCAATGATTTGGTGTGATTACCTGTAGAAAAAGATATGGAGAAAAGGTAAAAAAAAGATTAATTCATGGAAAAATATGGAGAAGAAGTTGAGGGAGAAACTTCTTCCTGTAAATTATTCACAAACCCTATATAGAAGATTTTAGAATTTTAGACAAAAAAATTATATTATACAAGAGTATACAAATGGATTTTATAATCTTTTCATACGAGTGGATCATGATGAAACAGAAAAGTAGATGGATACAAGGTATATAAATGGTTTGAAAAATTTTAATCAATATGAAATAAGCATGCATATAATACTTAACATTAAGGAGGCTTGTCGATTAGCTTTGAAGGTAGAAGAGACATAAAATAGATAGAATTTTAAAAGGACATATATTGATCTAAAAAGAGGTGGATACCCTCCAATAAGGGAATGAGGTGGGTTAAATACCACTAGAGGTGGATTTAATGACAATAAATATGAATTGTTATGTGGTGCAAAAAGGTAAGATGATAATATGCAAGGATTTGAATAACAATAAAGAGGAAGAAGATTTTATAGAGGGAAAGGTTATAGAGGTGCTAGAGGATGGTTTATAAATCAACGTAGATCTTATATCTATTATAAATGTGAAGAAGGGCACAAAGTATTTAAGCATCTACACTATCAAGATTAAGAAAAGAGGCTAGAAGATCATCCAAGAGTGAATCTAGTTAAGCCTAAAATAGAAGAACAAAATACTAAAGTTACACCAGTTGATGTTGGAGAGAATCTCATGATAAGAAGAACTATGATTGATTGAAGGAAGGATCGACTGTAGAATAAATAAGGTGGTGATGCATGACTGCCATCAAATATTTTTCGAACAAGATGTATTTTATGTGGAAAGGTATGCAAAGTAATTAAAGATGGTGGTAGTTGTGAAAATATGATTTCTAAAGAGATGATTGAGAAATTTAATTTACACTATGAAAAGCATCCTAATCCTTATCAGATTTCATGGTTTAAGAAAGGGAATGAAGTTATAGTAGATAAGAGGTGCGTAATCAAATTTTTTATAAAAAAAACTTATAATTATGAAATATGGTGTGATGTTATTTTGATAGATACATGTCACATGTTATTGGAGAGACCATGACAATTTGATAGAAAAATAATTCATGATGGACAAAAAACATACACTTTTTAGAAATATGGTACAAAGGTAGTTTTGTTACCTCTTATAGAGGAAGAGAAGATAGAAAGCATTATCTGTATTAAAGAATTTATCCACAATATGAAGGAAGCAGGTTATTGTTATACATTAGTAGCAAAGAATGAAAAAATAAAAATGGTGCCAATACCAATAGAAGCAAAAAGAGTGTTGAAAGAATATGAAGATGTTATCCCTGATGAGTTATTAGATGGTTTACCACCAAAGAGAGATATTCAACATGGCATTGATTTTATTCTAGGATCAGCTCTACCCAATGAAGTAGCTTATAAGATGAATCCAATAAAACTTATAGATTTAAGTAAATAAATTATTAAATTGCTAAAGAAAAAAATGATAAGGGAGAGTATGAGTCCATGGTGAACACCAACATTGCTAACTCCAAAGAAATATGGAGGATGGAGAATGTGTATGGATAGTAGAGAAATTAATAAAATTACAATAAATTATAAGTTTCATATACCTTGTTTAGATGATATGATGGATGTGCTTGTAGGAATAAAATATTTTACCAAAATTGATGTAAGCAATGATTACTATCAGATTTAAATTCGTGAAGGAGAAGAGTGAAAAATTGCATTGAAGACTCGGGATGGCTTAAATGAGTGGATGATGATGTGATTCAGATTATCTAATGAACCTAACACTTTTAGGAAGGTGATGAATACAGTGCTATGAGAATATATTAATAAGTTTATTGTTGTTTATTTTGATGAGATTTTGATATTCAGTAGGACTAAGGAATAATACTTACAACATTTGAGAATGGTAATGGTTTTGTTAAGAAAGAAAAAATTGTATACAAATTTGAAGAAGTGCACGTTTATCCAGAATATTTTAGTATTTTTAAGATTTTTAGTTTTAGCAGATGGTGTGAAAATGGATAAAAAAAGATAAAGGTAACTATTGAGTGGCCTATTCTAGAAAGCATTATAGAGGTAAGAAGTTTCCACAGTTTATCAACTTTTTACATAAAATATATTTAAAACTTTAGTATTATTGTGGCACCAATAATAGATTGCATGAAAGGGAAGGAATTTACATGGACTAGAGTAGCCATAAATATTTTAAAATTTTGAAGAAGAAGATTATAGAAAGACCAACATTACCATTACCATATTTTAAGAAAGCATTTGAGGTTGATTGTGATGCTTCGATTTTGGGAATTGGTGTTGTATTTAGTCGAAAAGGAAAGCCAATATAATATATTAGTCAGAAATTAAATGAGGTATGGTAAAAATATTCTAGTTATGATGTTGAACTTTATGCAATTATACAAGCGTTAAGACATTGGAGGTAGTACTTAGTGCCTAAGGAGTTTATACTATTTATGGATCATGAAGGTTTGAAGTATGTGAATACACAAAAGAAGTTGAATAGTAGGGATGCAAAGTGGGTTTCTTTCTTGTAGAGGTATACTTTTGTGTTGAAGCATAAATCAAGAAAATAAAATTAGGTAGCTGATGTATTGAGTAGGAAAGTAGCATTATTAACTACTATGGTGAGTGAAGTAGTTAGATTTGAAGTTATCAAAGAATTATATGATACTGATCCATATTTTGAAAAGATAGTTGAATAGTACATGAATCCACTAGTAGGTGGGATAGATATTATTATTGATGAGTATTTTATACAATAATTTTATCTCTTCAAAGGGAAATAATTATTCATTCTAGTTGGGTCCCTATGAGACAATATAATAAGATAATTACATAGTGGTGGTTTGGCTAGACATTTTATTAAGATGATGGCAATAGCTTTGGTGGAGGAAAAGTACTTTTGTTTGAAGATGAATAGAGATATGACAAGGTATGTTTCGAGGTCTATAATATGTCAAGTGGCTAAATGACGTGTATGAAATACTGGACTATACATGTCATTTCTAGTTCTAAGAGGATCATGGACATATTTGACTATGGATTTTGTGTTGGGATTGTCAAATACACACAGAGGTAATGATTCAATTTTTATTATTTACATAAATTTTTTAAAATGGTTCATTTTATTACATGTAAAAAAACCAATGATACCACTAGAGTTGGAAATTTATTTTTTATAGATATTGTGAGATTGCATGGTGTCCCAAAAATTACTACTTTAGATAGGGACACAAAATTTCTAAGTCATTTTTGGAGGAATTTGTAGAAGAATATGGGTACTAAGTTATAATTCAGTAGTGCATATCACCCATAAATAAATGGACAAACAGAAATTGTGAATAGGATCTTGGGAAATTTATTGAGATACATAGTTGAAGAGAAGCCAAAAAAATGGGACTTGACTTTATCACATGATGATTTTGCATATAACATTTCAGTGAATAGATCAAATTATTTATCAAAGAAATCTTATGGGTATTATTGTGGCACCAATAATAGATTGCATGAAAGGGAAGGAATTTACATGGACTAGAGTAGCCATAAATATTTTAAAATTTTGAAGAAGAAGATTATAGAAAGACCAACATTACCATTACCATATTTTAAGAAAGCATTTTAGGTTGATTGTGATCCTTCATTTTTGGGAATTGGTGTTGTATTTAGTCGAAAAGGAAAGCCAATATCATATTTTAGTCAGAAATTAATTGAGGTATGGAAAAAATATTCTAGTTATGATGTTGAACTTTATGCAATTATACAAGCGTTAAGACATTGGAGGTAGTACTTAGTGCCTAAGGAGTTTATACTATTTATGGATCACGAAGGTTTGAAGTATGTGAGTACACAAAAGAAGTTGATTAGTAGGCATGCAAAGTGGGTTTCTTTCTTGTAGAGGTATACTTTTGTGTTGAAGCATAAATCAAGAAAATAAAATTTGGTAGCTGATGTATTGAGTAGGAAAGTAGCATTATTAACTACTATGGTGAGTGAAGTAGTTAGATTTGAATTTATCAAAGAATTATATGATACTGATCCATATTTTGGCAAGATAGTTGAATAGTACATGAATCCATTAGTAGGTGGGATAGATATTATTATTGATGAGTATCTTATACAATAATTTTATCTCTTCAAAGGGAAATAATTATCCATTCTAGTTGGGTCCCTATGAGACAATATAATAAGATAATTACATAGTGGTGGTTTGGCTAGACATTTTAGTAAGATGATGGCAATAGCTTTGGTGGAGGAAAAGTACTTTTGTTCGAAGATGAATAGAGATATGACAAGGTATGTTTTGAGGTCTATAATATGTCAAGTGGCTAAATGACATGTATAAAATACTGGACTATACATGTCATTTCTAGTTCTAAGAGGATCATGGACATATTTGACTATGGATTTTGTGTTGGGATTGTCAAATACACACAGAGGTAATGATTCAATTTTTATTATTTATACAAATTTTTTAAAATGGTTCATTATATTACATGTAAAAAAACCAATGATACCACTAGAGTTGTAAATTTATTTTTTATAGATATTTTGAGATTGCATGGTGTCCCAAAAATTACTAATTTAGATAGGGACACAAAATTTCTAAGTCATTTTTGGAAGAATTTGTAGAAGAATATGGGTACTAAGTTATAATTCAGTAGTGCATATCACCCATAAATAGATGGACAAACAGAAATTGTGAATAGGATCTTGAGAAATTTATTGAGATACATAGTGGAAGAGAAGCCAAAAAAATGGGACTTGACTTTACCACATGATGATTTTGCATATAACATTTCAGTAAATAGATCAAATTATTTATCAAAGAAATCTTATGGGTATTTTAGACTTGGTACAATTTCTAATTACAGATCGAATTAGTGATGATGCAGAAGCATTTGTAGAGCATATACAATAGTTGTAAGGAGTAAAAAGAAAGTTGTAGGAAAGTAATGAGAAATATAAAGTAGAAGTGGATGTTAGAAAAAGATATAAGATATTTTAAGGAGAGTTGGTAAGGGTCTACTTGAGAAAAGAGATATTTCCAAAAGGCACGTACAATAAGTTGAAGTATAATAAAATTGAGCCATGTAGAATTGTGAAAAAAATCAATGATAATGTATATGAGCTGAGTTTACCTTAGAATTTTGATATATATCCAGTATTTAGTGTTTTATATTTCTATGAATTGCATAGATAATATGGTGAAGATGACAAAGATGAATAAGTGAATTGAGAGCAGTAAGTTGTAAAGAAGAAGTAAAAAATAGTGTAGGTTTTGGATACAAAGATAGTGAGCACAAGGCAAGAAAATTATAATAGGTATTTAGTGTAGTGGGAAGGATTGTATAAAAAATATAACACATGAATTACCAAATAGGAGCTGAAGAAAATTGACAATAAAAAATGGTAGAAGTACAATCCGATCAACTCATAAGAGCTTACTTATTTTCAATCAGAGGAGAATGATGCAAAAACAATAGGCTAACCATTTGGAAGCCATAACTTTTAACTCATAACTTCATTTGAGATCTTCCATCCACCAAAATAATCATATAAAAAAGTTTCATTCTAACCTAAGCCACCTTATCCACTTAGATTTTATTTTTATATTTTTTAGAGGCCAAACGTGATCATCTTAGTGTCTAAAATTAAAGTTTGATAATTTTTTATTTTTAGAACTAAAAGTCAATTTTAGTTGAATTTCATTCCATAGACTAGTTTTAGTATTTAGGTTATTTCAAAAAAAAATTGGACCCGTGCACACTTGCATGCAAAACTTACTATAAATAGCAACTACTAAAAATAGACATTTTTTTAGATATTACATTTTAAAATTTTTGCATGTCAAATCTAAATTTTGTGCTGACACTTATGGAAACATGTTTTGGGTTTGTAATTATTTTAAGCAATAAATACTAATCAATTCTAGGTATTGTTTCAAGATTTTGGCCTATTGGTAATTTTTGTGTTCTTGATAGTTTTCGGTTTCATTATATTATTTCCTTGCTCTATTTTTTTTACAACAGTTGTTCCTTATTTTTACTATTGCATTCAATTCAATTTTTTTTATATATGTTCCCTTTTATTTTCTTTTCTTAGTACACACCTAATTCCAATTTTATTGCCCAACTTTACACTATAGTCAAAATTTCAAAGTTCAAAAAGATGCATATAATTTTTTTCATTCTGGAGCTAGCTATGGTATTAGGTAGGAATAAAAAATAATAATATTTTAACACTTATTTTTTTTGGACCTTCTTACCATGGTCATCTAGACTTTTCTCAGTCTTCAATACCTCTTCATAACTTCTCTTTAACTTCCCAAATGCTTCTGTACCTTTTTTATGCATCTTAGGAGCTTCATTACTAAAGTTTATAGCTCTGCTAATATAATCCACATCAAGACTTTTGAAATGCATAATTACCACACCAAAATCCATAGGTGGATTATAATTTATAGTTATACTATCAAAATTTATAACTCTGCTATAATTCATAACTATCCTACCGAAATTCATAACTACCTTGTTGAAATCCATATGTAGCCTATTAATATCTTTAACTGGGCTATTAAAGTCTGTACCCACCATCCTAAAATCTATAGATTTGTTGTAGGAATCTAGAGCTACCTTAAAAAAATTTAGGCCTAATGTTATTTCATTTATAACCCCTAACCTTCTTCTTAGGTGCATGAAAGTGTCTTTAGACAATAGCTTAGTAAAAATAATAGCTGGTCACTTATCAAACTTGTAAAATCTAAGCTCTATGACATGATTTTGGACGAACTCTCGAATGAAGTGATTCCTAATTGTAATATGCTTCCTCCTACCATGAAAGATGAGGTTATATAAAAATACTATAGATGATAAATTATCACAATAGACCATAGAAGTTCCTTCCTATTCCTCATGGAAATTAAAAAGTATCCTTCTCAACCATATAGCCTGGCATGTTGTTGCATTGGTTACGATATACTCCACTTCAGATGTAGAGAGTGACAACATCAGTTGTTTCTTTGAATCTCAAGATATGGTTCCTATACTAATATGAAACACATACCTTGAATTAATCTTTTGATCATCAAAGCTACCTACCCAATCATTGTTCATGTAAACAACAAGCTAAAATTTATCTATTGTAGCATACAAAAATCTATACTCAATTATTCCATTAATGTACCTTAATATCCTCTAAACTACTTGCTAATGTGTCTCCTTTGGCATTGCCATAAATCTTTATATGAGTCTGACTACATACATGATGTCTAGCCTTGTTGCAGTCAAATACATTTGGCTTCCCATTAGGCTCTTATATCATGTAGGGTATACTTTGCTACTATAATAATATTTACACAACATAAGACTTGTCTCAGCTGGAGTGAGTATAGGCTTGTTCTCCAGCATCTTAAACCTCTCCAAAATCCCATTTGTATATTTAGATTGGCATATGAATATGACTTCATCCATTTTTTTGACCTATATTCTAATAAAATACTTCAAGAACCCCAAATCACTCATCTCAAATTCATTTTTCATTATTGTTTTGAATTATTTAATGGACTAATTTATGTCACTAGTGAATATTAGATCTTTTGCATGCAATACAATAATCAAACTACCATATTTGTATGCTTTGATATAAAATGTGGGCTCACTTGCACTATTGCTAAAATTGTTACTCAACAAGTATGAGTCTATACAATTGTAATGTTCTCTTGGGTCTTGCCTAAGCCCATATAATGCCTTTTTCATCTTATATTCTTTGTTATCATGCTTGAGAATATCATATTTGGGTGGTTGTCCAACATAGACCTCTTTTTCTAGCAATCCATTAAAAAATTCTGACTTTACAACTATTTGATGTACCTTCCACTTGTGTTGGGTAGCAATGACTATGATTGTCCTTACCATTTCTAGCCTTGCTAGAGGTGTAAATATTTCATTGTAATCACATCTAGGCCTTTTCTCGAAGCCCTTCACCACTAGACTTTTCTTATGCCTCTGTATCTTGCCTTAAGGAATTGTTTTTATCATTGACACCCACTTAACTCCTATGACCTCTTTTCCTTTTGGTGGGTCAACTAACTCCCAAGTCTCATTTTTCTCTATGGCATGCATCTCTTCATCTATTTCCTCACACCACTTGTTGTCCTTGATTACTTTTTCAAAGTAGATAGAATCAACTAATAAAAAGAAAGCATAATTCATAGCTTTATTTGGATCTTCATATCTTGACTGCTCAAAGACTTATTGTAAGTTCCTTGTATTTGTTTAGCATTGATTTTAGTTAGAGGAGGATGATGTTGACTCTTGAATAGATCTTTGACCTCCATGATGGTTATTTCCATGAGTTGAATCAACCCTATGTGAAATAGGGGTCCAACATGATGCATTGTTAATTGAACCACCTATTACTTTAGATTCAATAAAGGGTCCACTAGACCCTGTTTCCACATGCTCTTCTTCATGTCTCTCTTTCCAAACTTCATGCTTAATGAATTGAACATCATGGATGATTATGAACTCTTCAATGATGGAATTATATAATCATTATACTTTTGATTGGTCACTATACCCTATAAAAATACACTTCTCACCTTTATCATCCCATTTTTTATTCTTTTCTTGGGCACATGTGCCTATGCTTCACAACCAAACACTCTAAGGTGTTCTACACATGGTATCTGACTACTCCAAGATTCTTGAGGGATAACATCCCTAACACTCTTTATTACACATATATTCAAAAAACACATGGCAATTACTATAGCCTCAACCCAAAAATATTTATGTAAACCCTTCGCCTTTAGCATGCTCCTTGCCATCTCTTAGATTGTCATATTCTTCCTTTCGACCACACCATTTTATTGTGGTGTATAGATTGTTATAATTTATTTCTTTATGTAATTATCATTGAAAATTTTAATTAACTAATTAGATATATACTCTCCCCCTCTATCCATCCTTAAAATATTAATGTAGTGGCCACTTTGCTTCTCTACCATGGCCTTGAATTACTTGAAGGTCTCAAATGGTTATAATTTATTCTTAAATAAATACAACCATATCTTCTAGCTATAATCATATGTGAATGTCATGAAATAGACATTCTTGATTAGAGAAGGGGTCTTCATTAGACCACACAATTCTGAATGTATCAATTCTAGAGGAGCTCTAACTCTCCATGATTTATCCACAAGAAAGGCACTCCTATGTTACTTCCTCAATATGCATCCTTCACACACCTTGATTTCCTATTATATAAGTGGAAACCCTTTCACCATGTGTTTTTTGTGAAGAAATTTCAGCCCTCTAAATCCCAAATGCCCATACCTAAGATGCTGAAGAGTATACTCATTTACTACTATAGTTTTAGGCACTGTTACAAGGTCACTTTACATTCTCAATGGAAATATATGATTACTTTCATATTAACTATTGTAATCTTCCTATTGGAGCCACTCTTATCAAGGATGATGCACTCACTATTCTTAAATTTGACCTTATACCCATTTTGGACAAGCTTCCCAATTCTAATCAGGTTTTGATTCAATCTAAACACAGAATATACATCTTGGATTTTTCTTTTATCACCTTTCTTGGTGAAAATAGATATTATGCCTTTGCCTATGAGGGGAACCTTCTCATTGCTTCCCATCTTCATCTCTAATTTTATTGAGTCATCAATGTGGTTGAACATCTCTTTTTTCCCACTCATGTGGTTACTACAACCACTATCCAAGTACCATGTTTCTTTACTACTTTGTTTGACAATGTTTCATGTTATAAACAAGTTTCCACCATTCTCATTCTTACTAGGTTTAGCCTCTCGTGTATGACTAGAATTTCATTTTTTCTTATTCATGTCATACTACATATTCCTACACTCACTAGTATAGTTTCCATACCTCTTGCAATAATAGCATTGGATGTTAGAATTATCATACCTTTGTGTATATCTTCCTCTTGAAGTGTTATTAATCCTTCCTCTTCCTCTATTGTTTTATTCTTTCCCCCTTCCTTTCACATTCACATTGGTTTTGAATGATTTCTCATGGGAGGTGTTGGTGTCCAAAATTACATTGGGCAATTTTGGGGGGCCCTTGAAAATTATATTTATCATCACAAGATTATTTAGAGAATTAATTTCACGTAAGATTGGCTATGTCATCCTTGTTGATTCTCAACTGGTAAGAGACATCTGTGAACTTTCCAAAGGATACTTTGGGGATGACATGATACACTTGCTCTAGTTCCAAAATATTTTCCTCGTTGGGGAAATTTCTCTAGTAGTAGTATGTGAAGGTCTCCATGTGTACATTACAATGATGACTTAAAGGAAATAAGAAAAGATTTGTAGGCCTAGAGGAAATGACCCCATTGCACATTCAATAGTTTTAATATTTTAAATATTCAAAGTGTTTTTGGGTGCCAAAGGAATCCTTCTCTCCTCCTCATTGTAAAAGTATGGTGCAAAGTTGAGTAAATTATAGAGAATCTGATCTCATGTCTGACTAAGACATGTGGTGGATCCTCAAGGATTTTTATGTTTTGCGTCCATTTTAAGAAGTGTCCAACTTACTTTTGTTAGTACGGTGTAGAAAATTCCTAGGGGCTGAGTGTCCAAATAAGTTAGATTGATAGAGATTCTACATGTCAATGTCTCAAGATATTTTAAGTCTCAGGGCTTTACTAAAGATCACCCCACCTTTCCTTTGGGGGTCATGGTTCAAAAAATATCTAAGGTACGGACAACTGAGCATGTAGCAAAGATTGGATACATGTGGCAGGATCTCAGTGACTTATGAATAATGGGCCTTTTCTAAATATTGCCTCACTTTGAAATTTGGAAAAGTTTCAAATGGTCCCTAAAGACTAGATGCTCGAGATAGTGACACATGGCATTATTTTGCTCTATTAGGAATTCAGGTGGTATCTCACTAATGTACCAAAGGAAATGATAATGCAGAAGGTATGAAAACCCTTTACAATATGGGAAGGTGATACAAGGTAAGGTCTTGCTTAATCAGGTCTACATGTCATAGAATAAAATCATTAGCATGTTTCCCTCCATTTTTTGAAAAGGGGCTGCTAGAGTAGTAAATATGGTGGTTGGTTATTAGCCTTTTAGCTTTAACATATTCATGGTAATGCTAATCTTAATGGGCAATAGATTATAACTACACATTTCTCTTCATTTTGAATTCACCCTTTGCATTCAAAGTGATAATTGTGCCTTCAAGCAATCTGTGTGTTAAAACTAAATTTTAGTGAGAAGAATTGTGATCACAAGTATATTCCTCAACATTTTTCTAACTCTATTTGAGTGAGACCATCATGATTACTATTAAGTGTTCCTTAATTCTCTAGTGTTTTGAAGGAGAGTTCTAAGGTATTTAGAGAATAGTTATGATTAGGAATTTATTCTAAGCTTAGAAGTTATGCACTTTGTGATTCAAGTTTTAATGGCTTCATCCTTTACATTAGTGAAGATTATTATCACATCTATCCTAGATGAAATTAGAGACATAGATGTTTGTGGGTTATATTTCATGATCGTATTGAGTGTTTTAAAGTGACCAAATCCCCTCCTAGTTATCTCCAATCTTGACATGAGATACATGGTCCCTACGATAGCATTCCCTCTGGTAGCCCCATATCCTAAATTGGTTATTACATGTGCCAAGGTCTATCAACCAGATACTAAGACTATCATAGATGGGATTCAATTAATTGTGTGCTCATTTACACCTGAGTCCCTCAATGCTATGATTGGAATCCATCCTTAGCCTAAGAGCATCACACTTACTTTGGAAGACTGCCAATGATACGTAGACTTAAATGAAAAGATGATGTGGGATATGGTTAATTTATGTTGGCTAGCTAGGAAAAGGTATAAGGTCTCCCAGTTATTAAAGAACCTAAAATTGGTAGATTTCAATGAGTTTCCCTAATATGTGATCTCCATGGATGCCAGGATCTATGAGGTGCCCTCCATAGATAAATTCAAACCATGGATGTTTTTGATTCTCATGTGTGTGTTAGAAGGGTAGAAGAAGCTAGATTGAGCAACCATCCTAAGTAATAATCTGCATAACTAGATGATCTAATTGCATAGTGCCATTTAATCAAGCGATAAATTCCTAGGTACCTTTTATATGTCCTCATATTTAATGTATATCATGGTACATAATAGGCCCTTCCCAGGTCTCACCAAGAACCTCTCAGGGTTAAGGATATATGAGATTTACCCAGAGGTCACATTCGAAGTCTTTAAGAACAACTTCTACAAGGTGTAAAATTATTTCTTAAATGCCTTGATGAGTATTTTATTCCCTTTGAGAAGCCTCAACAAGATGACCAGGATGGATAGGGAAGTAATTGATAGATTTGGTGCCTCTTACATCTAGTTTAGGACTTTCACGTATATCAGGGTGAACAATTATTCTAGGGCCCCTCATAAGGTACCAAGATATGTTGATGACAAGGTGACCATTATGGAACTTTGTAGGCAGATGGTGCACCTGCATGAAATGATTGCAACCAAGAAGGTAAACAAACCTTTCAAGTTCCCAGTAGAAAAATGATATTATACATGTCCTTATATAGCTAAGGTAAAAGGATTGGTGCAAGAAATGGGCATATAGATGATTTTCAAGATTCCATCAAGGCCCAACTATAAGATCTCCTTAAACATGGAGACATATTTGGATAATGTTATCACCCAACCACCAGGATAATTCAAGGGTGGTGAGGTTGTATATATATATAGGTGTTTGGGTATAAATTTGGGGATAAGATGGCATAAGAAATACATGATCCCACTAGTATTGAAAATTTGGAGATGCACCAGAAAGAATAAATAGGTATCATGATAGCTATTCAAGTAGTACCAAGTGTCCTTCCCCCCCAACAACATCAAGATCAACATCGGAGGTGGGAGTTGGTATTGAGGAAGGTAAGGGATCAAGCCTATAAATGGGTACCCCTACTCCTTCAGAAGTACTATTATCATTGAATTACCCTAGGATTTCCTTTCCCACATCAAAGTCCATGATCCTACAAGGTCTAAATAAGTTGAAGCCATGATTGGTGAAGATTTACCTAAAGGTGACAAGGAAGAAACCATAGCTTCTTCCATCTAGGTTTCCCAACCAAGTGGAGGAGACAAATTAGTTGTAAAACCTTCTACTTATCCCATAGAGTAGTGGAGTACAATCAATAAGTTATTCTCAGGATCCCCACCAATCGGAGTAAGTTTTGAAGTCCTAGAGCAAGTAAAACCAGGTGAAGAGAGGGAGTAAGGAGCTGATGAGAAAAATATTGATTCAAAAAGTGATGATGAAGTTAAGGAAATTATGTTAAGCTTGTATCATGCTCTAGTGACAATCCCCTTATCAAATATTCCAATAATACCTCCATTTAGTGCGTTGAAGCTGGCCTCAAGAACCTTCACTCCAATGGGGTTCCAAACCAAGGTTCTTTTGTGTATCAAAGAGAAAATAAAAGACAAGAAAGATATAATGAGTAAAATGGGGGATATTGATGTGATGAAAATCACCCATGTATATAAGGCCAAGCCTTTAAAAATGGTCAAGACATATACCCTGTTGGTTGAATATTTTGTCTATTAGCGTACTGGTAAACAAAATAGGTCTTATCAGCCAAAGCAAAAAGATTAGTCATCCTAATGTGTAACTTTATCACATCAAAAGGAGACTGCTCTCTCCTCTCATCAAGGGGAGGTTCCCTGTGGATATGCTATGTATATGTATAAAAAGAAAATAATACTCAAGGGTAGGACAAGTCATCCATCTCTCTTTCTTCAAAGATGATGTATACAAAACAAAGAAAAAACTCAAGGGAATGACAGACAACACTCCTCTTCTTTTAGAAGAACTATTCAGCCAACCACAAGAATACTCCTGGAAATAAAAGCAGAATGTAACTGAGAGTATGGTAACCAGCAAATCAAGACAGAACACAAAGTCTCTACCTAAAATGCTTAAAAGTAATATACGAAGGGCAATGAAAGCTCAAAGTCTTTTCAAAGTCCTTTACACAGTAATGAAAAAGAAAACACACTGAAGGCAGCTATGGGGGCACAAAGTCTCTCCACAATTGATTCTTCAGGACACCTTCTTGACTAATTTTACTAATCCTGCTTGTTAAATCAATGGAATAGAAAATGAATCAAGGAAATAGACATAAGAATAGTTTCCTCAACAACAAAAGATATCACAGCACAAAGTTTAAATAAGTCCCTTGTTTTCTTATTCCATTAGCAGAATATGATCAATAGACTGAGCACAAAGTCTCAATGATGCCTCTCAATTTGGGCAGAGTTTTGTTTAGAATGTCAAAAAGAAGATCCATTTACAATGAAAGAAAGTCCCTTATATAGCCACTTCAAGAAGGACTCGGGAAGAGTAATACATCATGATGCATTGGGAACTGTTAGGAAGATAGGCTAGAACTTTGGGGCATTTTACCCATTTGATCTTCTCAATGTAGATAAACAAGTTGTGCATTTGAAAGATTGCAACTTCCAATGTTTAGCTAGTGGTCTTATCTCGTCTTCATCATTCCTCCTTTCTTGGTTAATTGAATCAGGCCATGAATTCATTCATTGTTCTATCTTTCCTCACTTTTTGCTGATTTTGGTCTTGAATTCTGGGAATGCATTCGATTATGTGAATTCAAATTATCAACGGCTATTTTACTATCTTTAAAATTGACGTTTACATGCCCGTTAATGTGATCTCAATGGCTAGTTCACTATCCTGATTTTGACATCTTTGGGGGCATCACCCCTTGGTCTTATTTTGGCTTCTAAATTTACCTTTTTGAACTTTAATAAATGGTCTATGTCAAGTCAGAATGATCCTTCAGTTTGGCCGCCGAGAGTCCCCTGCAAGGGCACCTGCCCTTCGGGGTCCTTCGGCAGCCCTTTGCCTTGGCAGTCCCCATGGACAAATATTTCCTTGGGCTTTCTATTGTAAATTTTCCTTCAGGCAAATGTTTCCCACGAGAACTTTTCCTCGGGCTTAAATTCCCATGAATGTTCCTCGTGGACATTTTCCCCAGGTGTTTTCTCCCACTGGTAATTCCCGCGGATATTTGTCCTGTAGAAAATTCCCGCGGATAATTTGCCTGGGGAAAATTCCCATGGACAAAAGTCTACAAAAATTTGTTCCACAAAGCTTTTGACTTAGTCTTAGAATCTTTTGAGCCCGCATTTTCTACTTATAATTCTTTCACACTTTTTGTTCGAAGGAATTCCTTCAGACAAAAGTCTGAAAGAATTAAGTGTTAGCCAATTTTCAAATGCCTTAAACAAATCTGAAAGAATCACCTTCTGGCTTGAAAAATAATCCTTTCAAAAGGTGCTTTTATGGATTAAGTGTCCTCCACAAGGTCACTTTTCTTATTGAGAGGTCACCTTTTGCATTGAACCGCCCCTTTGAACTTTGGCATTGAACCAAAAGATTGAACCAATCTGTTGAACCGGTTCAATGGTTCAATGAAGCGCACCAAGCCCCTTTGAACTAAAAGCTGATGAACCATCCAATGAGTCAATTAATTAAACCAATCATTGAAACAAGATGTTGAACCAAGTTTTGGTTCAACGGTTCAAACAAAGCTTTGAAAAGTGTCTTTGAACTTGTTGTTGAACCTGTAGACATTGAACCAAAGGATGAATTGAAAGAATAAACCAACTGAGTGAAATAAAGAGTTGAACCACTTGGTTGAACCGAGCCATTGAACTATTCCTTTGGTTAAACCTGCCATTGAACCTTGAACCCATTGAACCTTTGAGCCAAAATGGTTTAATGGTTCAACGGTTCAAGTCTCTTTTTGCACTCAGATGTTTTTCGATGAAGATTTTCAACTGAACCAAAGCTCTAAACCAATTCTAGAAAATGACTAAGTGTTGAAAACTAATTTTTTTCACTGAAACCATCTGCAGAAGCCTTTGAACCTATATAAATGAACCTGCCTGTAGAATCTAAAGATACAAAGTCTGTAAAAATCAACATGAAAAATCCATTGAACTTGACTTGCAAAGTCTGTAGATTTTTTGAGAAGCTTTGAAAATGAGGAATCTGAATGTCTAAGACAAATTTTTGAAAATGGAAGATACAATTTTGGTCTATAGGGCAAAAATAGTTCAAATGTTGTCCCAAAAATGACTGCTATTTTTTGGGAGACAACAGCTGGCTCCAGTTGGGGATCTTTTGTCAATTGCAAAATGAATTGAAAGGAGTAGAATCTAGAATCTCCAGTGTCTTCAAGTGTACCATTGGGATTCAGAGTCATGCTACCCAGTAATGAAAGGCATCAAAAATAAATTAAACAAAACAAAATAGAAATAAAACTGTACAAATATACATATATACATAGGCAATGCTCTGATACTTCAAGAGTTGAAGTGTTTCAGATGCTGCCCATTGTGGGACAGAGAAAAGAGTGTGCCATCTTGGTATTTCAATGTAAAACTATTTTAACCCATGTGCTAATCAATTATGAATAAGGGAGTCAAACTTTCCATGCGTCCCCTTTGGTTCTCTTCTTTTGTCCCACAGCAGGACTTGATCCCCAATTTGAAAATCACGATTTCTGGCCTTCTGATCAAAAATTTTCTTTACCAGACTTTGATGAGCAGCAATTCTATCCACCACCATGGTTCTTTGTTCTTCCAGCTGAGTCAGGCACATGATTCTTTTATCAAGAGAGCTCTCATATGTCTAATCTTCAATGGCTTTCACCAATTTCAAGGCTGGTAACTCTAAAGTGATTGGTATCTCAGCATTAATACCATAAAGAAGTTGAAAAGGGGACATACCAATTGCCCTCTATGGCATGATCCTATCTACCCACAGAGCATCAACCAATGCTTTGCGCCATGTCCTTTGATTATCATCTACTAGCTTTTTGATAATAGTTACCAAATTCTTATTGTTGGACTTAGCTTGTCCATTCCCTTGTGGAAAATAATCAGAAGAATGAGAGAGCGCAATTCCATAATGAAAATAGAATTGTGTAATTTCTTGAGAGGTTAAACAAGCTACATTATCAGTAACAATTTTAAGTGGAACTCCAAACCTAGAAATGATATTCTCTTTGAGGAAGTTGCATACAACTTCTGAAGTAGCATGCTTTGTCAGGATTGCTTCTACCCACTTGGTGAAATAATCAGTTGATGTAATGACATAATCATGTCTAGCACTTGAAGATGGGTTTGTTGTTCCAATAAAATCAAGTCCCCATTGCTGGAAAGGTTCCTCTATGATTACTGGCTTGAGAGGCAGGGCAGCCAACTTGGGTCTTCCAACAAATTGTTGGCAAAGTTCACATTTCCTCACCCACTTATGTGCATCTTGGAAAAGAGTCAGCCAATAATACCTAGCTCGTAGAATTTTGTGAGCAGTCATAGGGGCAAAAAAATGTCCTCCACAAGCTAGATTGTGGAAAGATTTCAAAAGCTGGGTTTGTTGTTCTTTATCTACATATCAAAGGAAAACTCCATCTATGCTTCTCTTGTACAGGCCATTATCCCAAAGGACAAAATTGGCAGCTTTCAACTTGATAGTCCTCCTTTCTTTGTAAGACAAATGAGCAGGACATTCACCATAAGTCAAAAAATAAGCAATATCTGAGTACCATTCTTTGGTAGTGGAGACAAAAAGGACTATTGGCGTATCTTCCACTTTAGCTTCTTCACACTGTATATCATCTAGCTTATTGTTAGCCATTAATTGGCAAAGGCCTTTACCTCTAACCAGCTTTGCCGGCTTGATATCCAGATCAAATTCTTGGATCTTTGCAATCCAATTACTAGTCTTTGTGCCAAACTCCTAATGAGTTAATATAGACTTGATTGTAGCATCAGGAGCTAAAGTAATAGTATGTGAATTCAAAATATAGAAGTGGAAATGTTTGACTGCTTTTACCAAGGCATAGGCATGCTTTTCTATATTTGAATACTTCATTTCATGGGTTTTAAGAGGGCAACTCATGAAAGAGATGGGGTATTACATACCTTCTTTGTCTTGTTGAACAAGAATCACTGAAAGAGTATGCTTAGACACATAGCTGTAAATGATGAAATCCTTGTGATAATCTAGACAAACCAAGGTAGGGGCGTGAGCAATAGCGACTTTGATATCTTGAAACGCTGATTTACCTTCTTTATTCCAGCCGAAGGTAGTTTTCCCTTTCATCATATTCACAATGTGTCTTGTCTTCTTAGCAAATTTAGGAATAAATCTCCGTAAGAAATTCACTTTTCTGAAGAAAGAGTGAACAACATTTTTACTTGCAGGCAAATTCAGCTCTTGAATAGATTTGACTCTGTTAAGTCAATCTTTATGCCTTATTTGGACACAATGTGTCCAAGGATTTTTCCCTATGTCACTCCAAAAATAGACTTCTTAGGATTCAAGGAAATACCATTCTGTCGGCAGCGCTCCAATACTTGTTACAAGTGACGTACATAATCAGATCGATGCTTTGAAAAGACAGTTAAGTCATTAAGATATACCACTATGAATTTGCCAATTTCTTCTTTGAAAGTTGTGTCCATAGCTCTCTGAAAGGTAGCAACAGCATTTATTAATCCAAAAGGCATTCTTCTATATGTAAATGTACCTCAAGGCGTGATGAATGCAGTCTTGTGTTGGTTAGCTTTAGCAACTTCAACTTGATTATACCCTGAGAAGCCATCCAGCATTGATAACATTTCTGATCCTATAACTTTTTGAAGCACTTGGTCCATGATTGGCAAAGGGTAATTATCTTTCAGAGATGGCTAATTCAGATTCTGGAAATCTACACAAATGCAGATTTCACCATTTTTCTTCCTTACAGGCACTATGTTCGCAATCCATGTAGAATGATGGATTAGGAAAATAATTCTAACATTTAACATTTTTTGTATCTCAGACATAATAGTACCTAAAATTTTTATATTGTATTGTCTAGATTTCTGCTTGTAAGGCATTGAATCAGCCTTGAGAGGAATGTGATGGCAGATTTCATCAGGTCTAAGAGACTTCAAGTCTTCATATGAATACTCCAAGACATCAATGTATTGACAGAGCAAAGAAGTGAATTTGAATCTTTCTTCAAGTGTGCACCACTTACCAATGTTGACCATCTTGGGATATTCTTTGTTGGTCAAATTCACTTGGTCAAATCTCTGAGAGAGATTTGAATTTGTCTGTTGTTGTTTGACGAATCTATCATGCTTGTCAAATAGCTTCTCAAGAGAGATCAGGCCTTTAGGAATTTTGTTTCCTTTCAGTTGTAGGAACTCTTCATTTACATCTGAACTGGATTCAGAAAAAGATTCAGACTTTTGAGATTCGCTACCTTCAAAATATAGCTATTCAAAATTGTCTTTTCATTCCAAGAAAGCAATGATCTGATGATCATCATTGAATATTTGCCAATGATCAACATTGTTAGGAACACTTGGTCTATAGACTAGCTCAACGGTATATTTGTCTTCTTTAAAATTAGAATGAGGAAATAAAAGAGTTCCTGAAATAGCAAGTGCATTAGCTCTGTCATTGGACTCTCTTGGAATGGTAGAAATGTTGAAAGCATCAAAGCTTTTAATTTGGTCCCAAGCCAAGTTACAGTAGTGGTGTAACCTCTCATTCTTGGTCTGATATTGATTTTTCACTTGACAGACCGCTAATTTGGCATCCCCTTTAGCATGAATAAACTTGACACCTCTTTCTTGAGCATCTTTCATGCCTAGCAATAGCAATTCATATTCAACTGTATTATTTGTGTTGCTGAATTATAATTTATAGGATGAAGGAAACAAATCTCCTTAAGGAGATATCAAGACAATTCTAGCTCTAGAACTAGTAGAGGAACAACTACCATCAAATTCTAGAGTCCAAATCTCATCAGACATTGACTTTACTTCAGACTTTCCCTCATTAGGGATGGAGGGTCTTTCTTCATGATCTGTATATAAAAATTAATTACCCATACCTACAGATTCAAAAAAGATTTGAGCTTCAGGAGCTGACGTCTTGGTAACTAGATACTTTGCTTCCTTTTTAAGAAGTAATCTTTTCATCACGCCTTAGACAGGGATCCTTACCTCAGATAGATCCATGTTTAGTTCTCCTCCCACGTCCTTGTAGAAATTCCATCCAAGCAAAATGCCATAAGATGCTGAGACTTTAGCCACTAACACAGTCATTTTAATTCTCTTGTCTAGAAAGGTTGTGAATGCAAATTGGGCATCTTTGAGTTGCTCCAACAATGGTACTTGCTTGTTCTCCATGGAGAAACATCACCCAAACATTTTGGTCAATGTGAGACCAAGAGACTCAACGAATTTAGCATGCATGACATTGCCAGATGCGCCTGAGTCTATAATACAATTACTCAACTTGTGGCCATTGATTAATAGGGAAATATAGAAGGGTTCTATTTTTCCAAGAGTAGTTGGAGGAGTAATGACCAAATTGTTTGGAATAGGCATATTCTTTGAAGAATTAAGAATTACTTTTTTAGCATTTTGTCCTATAGGGACGGCCTAATTTTTAACATATTGAACCAGCTTGTTCAGTTGATCTACATTAGATTGCAAGTATTCAAACTTAGACATCTATATTTTTGTCTTTTTGACATGATCAATTATGTCAAATGGCTGAATCGAGCTAGGTATAGAGAAAGGTACTTCAGCTTTTTGAATTTTAAGAGGGATGGGAGGTGGGCTTGTTTGCAAATTAGAATTAGAAGGGGAAGGTGCAACAAATGTATTTACCTTTTGAGTAATGACCAAATCTTTTGGTTGAAAAGGCAGAGCTATCCCATGCTTGACAATTGTGACTGCTGGTTGTGATTGCTCTTCTATCTTTTTTTTATCAGCGTGCTAGACTGATTGGTTTTTAGACCTAGTAAACACTACATATGATCCATCTAAAGCTTCTCCTTTGCTTCTAAGTTCATCTTGGTAATTCAAAAAACCAATGTGAGAGTCGCCAACTGATTCTTCTTGACTGTCTTCAATGATGTTAGCATCATTTCCTTGATTTAATTCAAGCTGATAAGATAATTCTAATTCTGCTTCAAGATATCCCATTATTGAATTGGTTGGAGGAGCTTCCAAGGCAAGTTTTCCTTGTGGAGGAGGAAGGCAATTTTGCTATCCTTGGTTTCTGGCAACATTGCCCTGATATGACTGATTTTAGAATGTCCTTCTGTATGTAGGAGTAGAAGACATTCCTTGAGCCATTTGCTTTTTGAGAGCAAGCAACTCATTTGCTAATTTCTACACCATTGGATCTGTGGTGCTTGTAGATGCAAATTCAAAAGATGATGAAGCTCTGTTTTTATTTGGATCTCTTCTTATCTTCTCTACTAAGATGAGATCATCTTCTACTTCAGTGGCCAAAAGTTGAGCTACAGCAAGATCTATTTGACTAGCATGTCTCAAGAGGAAACTAACTTTAGGTAGCTGAGAATTAATGAAAAAGCATTTGAGATTCTCAGTTGTGGGTCTAATAATGACAGGTATTCTATTTCTCAATTTATCAAATTTAGCTATGAAGTCTGGCATAGGCTCACGAGGCTCTTTCTTCATCTATGTAAGTTGAGCCAGAAGTGTATGTGCATCTTCTATAGGTTTGAATCTAGCTTCAAACTTAGCTTTAAGGGTATTCCAATCAGTCACAGATCGAGCCTGTAGATGGTAAAACCAATCTACAGCAGCACCTTGAAGTGTTTCAAAAAAACTCCTGACTGCTACATCTTCAAACTCTACTCTAATTACTCCACAAGCTATACTGAATGTTGTAATGTGTTCATCAGAATGAACTTTGCGATCACCATAGAATTTAGGAAAATTCTTCCTAAAACTGCGTGGAAGTTCATGTAGAGGAGTAAGATTGAGAGGGCCAAAAGCATTACCCCAGAGACCTTGAACTACCATTATAGGATACTGAAAAGGAGGGACAACAAATCTCAAAGGGGTAATTATAGGTACATCTTTATCAACAGCAGAAGTAGATACTTTGTCTAGTAATGGAGATCTGGCTTTAGAGGAGGGAAGCTCTTTGTTCGTTGTAGACAAGATGGTGAAGGAAATAGATCAAAATCACTTTGTTTTACCAGCTCAAACACAGGATCAATGATACCTTTAGCCCTTTGGCTTTGTGTATACCTTGAGTCTACCAGATTGTAAAACAAAAATGGAAAAGAATTGACCTTGCTTCAGTTAAAGCTTGGGGCTTTAAACTGTGCGTTCTTTCCTAGTTGGTGTGAAGGTGAATGGAATGGATAGACTATAAATGGATAATGGGTATTTCCCCAGCGGAGTCGCCAAAAACTGTTGTTTGAATATTTTGTCTATCAGCATACTGGTAAACAAAATAGGTCTTATCATCCAAAGCAAGAAGATTAGTCATCCTAATGTGTAAGTTTATCACATCAGAAGGAGACTGCTCTCTCCTCTCATCAAGAGTAGCTTCCCTATGGATATGCTATGTATATGTATAAATAGAAAATAATACTCAAGGGTAGGACAAGTCATCCATCTCTCTTTCTTTAGAGATGATGTATACAAAACAAAGGAAAAACTCAAGGGAATGACAGACCGCACTCCTCTTCTTTCAGAAGAACTATTCAGCCAACCACAAGAATACTCTTGGATATAAAAGTAGAATGTAACTGAGAGTATGATAACCAACAAATTAAGACAGAACACAAAGTCTCTACTTGAAGTTCTCAAAAGTAATATACGAAGGGCAATGAACGATCAAAGTCTTTTCAAAGTCCTTTACATAGCAATGAAAAAGAAAACACACTAAAGGCAGCTATAGGGGCACAAAGTCTCTCCACAATTGATTCTTTAGGACACCTTCCTAACTAATTTTACTAATCCTGCTTGTTAAATCAATGGAACAGAAAATAAATCAAGGAAATAGACATAAGAATAGTTTCCTCAATAACAAAAGATATCACAGCACAAAGTCTAAAAAAGTCCCTTGCTTTCATATTCCATTAACAGAGTATGATCAACAGACTGAGCACAAAGTCTCAATGATGCCTCTCAATTTGGGCAGAGTTTCGTTCAAATTGTCAAAAAGAAGATCCATTTACAATGAAAGAAAGTCCCTTATATAGCCACTTCAAGAAGGACTCGAGAAGAGTAATACATCATGATGCATTGGAAACTGTTAGGAAGATAGGCTGGAACTTTGGGGAATTTTACCCATTTGATCTTCTCAATGTAGATAAACAAGCCGTGCATTTGAAAGATTGAAACTTCCAATGTTTAGCTACCAGTCTGATCTCCTCTTCATCGTTCCTCCTTTCTTGGTTAATTGAATCGGGCCATGAATTCATTCATTTTTCTATCTTTCCTCACTTTCTGCTGATTCTGGTCTTGAATTCTAGGAATGCATTCGATTCTGTGAATTCAAAGGATCAATGGCTATTTTACTATCTTTAAAATTGACGTTTACATGCCCGTCAATGTGATCTCAATGGCTAGTTCACTATCCTGATTTTGACATCTTTGGGGGCATCACCCCTTGGTCTTCTTTTGGCTTCTGACTTTACCTTTTCAAACTTTAATAAATGGTCTATGTCAAGTCAGAATGATCCTTCACTTTGGCCACCGAGAGTCCCCTGCAAGGGCACCTGCCCTTCGGGGTCCTTCGACAGCCCTTTGCCTTGGCAGTCCCCGCAAACAAATATTTCCCCAGGCTTTCTATTGTAAATTTTCCTTCGGGAAAATGTTTCCCGCGGGGACTTTTCCCTTGGCTTAAATTCCCATGAACATTCCCCACAGACATTTTCCCCGGGTGTTTTCTCCCGTTGGTAATTCCCGCAGATATTTGTCCCGTAAAAAATTCTCACAGACAATTTGCTCAGGGAAAATTCCCGTGGACAAAAGTCCACAAAAATTTGTTTCACAAAGCTTTTGACTTAGTCTTTGAATCTTTTGAGCCCGCATTTGCTACTTAGAATTCTTTCAAAAAAAAAATTCGAAGGAATTCCTTCGAACAAAAATCTGAAAGAGTTAAGTGTTAGCCAATTTTCAAATGCCTTAAACAAATCTGAAAGAATTACCTTCCGGCTTACTTGAAAAATGATCCTTCCGAAAGGTGCTTTTATGGATTAATTGTCCTCCACAAGGGCACTTGTCTTTTTGAGAGGTCGCCTTTTGCATTGAACCACCCCTTTGAACTTTGACGTTGAACCAAAAGATTGAACCAATCTGTTGAACCGGTCCAATGGTTCAATGAAGCGCGCTAAGCCCCTTTGAACCAAAAGCCAATGAACCGTCCAATGAGTCAAGTGATTGAACCAATCGTTGAACCAAGATGTTGAACCAAGTTTTGGTTCAATGGTTCAAACAAATCTTTGAAAAGTGTCTTTGAATTTGTTGTTGAACCTGTAGATGTTGAACCAAAGGATGAACTGAAAGAATGAACCAACTGAGTGAAATAAATAGTTGCACCACTTGGTTGAACCAAGCCATTTAGCTATTCCTTTGGTTGAACCTGCCATTGAAACTTGAACCCATTGAACGTTTGATCCAAAATGGTTCAACGGTTCAAGTCTCTTTTTGCACTCAGATGTTTGTCGATGAAGATTTTCAACTGAACCAAAGCTTTGAACCAATTCTGGAAAATGACTAAGTGTTGAAAACTAATTTTTTTGATTGAAACCATCTGTACAAGCCTTTGAACCTATATAATGAACCTACCTATAGAATCTAAAGATACAAAGTCCATAAAAATCAACATGAAAAATCCATTGAACTTGACTTGCAAAGTCTGTAGATTTTCTAAGAAGATTTGAAAATGAGGAATCTGAATGTCTAAGAGAAATTTTTGAAAATGGAAGATACAATTTTGGTCTGTAGGACCAAAATAACTCAAATGTTTTCCCAAAAATGACTGCTATTTTTTGGGAGACAACATACCCGAACCACCTTTACTGAGGTAGGAGGGAGAATATAAGAAATAACCATTACCCCACTAGGACCTACAAATAAAAATGCTCCCCTTGAGAGATATATAATGTATAGATATAATCTAGGGGATCCATCAAGGACTGAGATCAAGCATATCTTACAAGTCATAACAAGTATGGTGGCTAATTAAATGGATAAGGATAAAGCTTCAATGGAGGAGGTAAAGTTGCAGAACTAGGATATGATCTAGTACTTGTAAAAGTTATTGAGTGAGCCCAAGGCAGTTGCCCCAAAATCAAGCAAGGCCCTTGATGCTCTTATTCTTTCCTTAAGTACATTATATCTTGGGCAAGGTGAATATTTGAAGGCCAGGGGATGGGCCATCGAAGATTGGTAGAAGGACATAACAACCTGAGCCAAGGAAATAATCCACTTGGCACTAGAATGTCTTGATGACATACTAGATAAGTAAGAAAAGTATGATACTTAGATGTTCATTTATGATGCCGAAATAAAAAATTGTGAAAATCTCAGGTTGAAGCTAGATGAAATTTTCAATGTGGGTGAAGATATTTTAATAACAAAAAATATCATCCTCTTAGATAACTACAAACATCCCAAGGAATATCAACTGGCGGTTTAGCATCAATTTTTTGTGCTTAAGGATGTTGCCATCAATTTGAAGGGGGAAAAGAAGTTTCTCAAGACTGAAAAAAGGGAAATTGAAGCCACCTTGAAAGTGATAGTGAACTTTTATAGTATAAATGACATGATGGAGAAGGCACTAGATGTTGCCCTGAGAAGCCTCATTGATGCACCTCATGGAACCTTCAACTTTCAAAATATTCAAGAACTGGTGTCACTTAAGAAGTCTTGTGACAAGTTAAAAGTGTTAGTTGGGAAGAAAAAATAATGCTCTAGATGGTCTATAACTGGCTTGAAGAATATGATGTAAATTTCAAATACCAAGAAGGCTCAGACCAAAAGATTTTTTCCACCATAATCGAAAGGTACACAGCTTAAAAGAATAGGCTGGAAAAAGGCTCCATCATCGATGTTAATTCCATAATGGGAATGGATAATTCTATTTTTTCATGCGTTGGCATCATGGCATTATATTTCCTTCCTTATCTCCTCATCTTTTTCTCTTCTATTTTCTTTGTTTCCTTTTTTCTCATTTCCTATGGAAAAACCATTGTACCTTTCCCATAAGTGGCACGCCCTTATATGAGTTAGTTTTTATTTAAGAAAGGGATGTTTTTTTATTTTTTACGTAGGTGGACAAAGGTTTATTTTGTCCCATATTTGTGTGCTCTCCATGTGTATAACTTTAAATATTCCATCTTAGTGGAGAATTGAGTTTGTAATCATCATAGAGGCATGAGCATAATCTAAGGAATCATGTTTATTACATTGATAAACAAACCCCAGGCTTGAGAAAGATTTTTCTAGCTAGAGCATCTTTAGTAATATGCTAGGCATAGATAGAATTATATAAATAAAAGTGGTGTGTCCCTTTACAAGGGTTGGTCAAATTTTTGAGTATAGATCTATAGCTTAGAAGATTTCTCATTGTATGACTTATTTGGTGTCAAATTGATTTTTGTTGTAAAATCATTAGCAAGGTTTGAGAGCATTCATAATGTTTCCTTTGTTAAAAATTTATTTCATATAGTGTTATGTTATGTAAATTCTAATACATGTTGTATACAGATTTGATTGAATTGATCAATAGAATTTGTTTATGAGTTCTTATCCCCACTAGTTGTTGAAGTAAAATGGTATGTTCTAGTTGCTTTATAGATTGGTTATCTGATATATTCTCTTTTATGGTAGTCAATTAAGGTTTATATCAAGAATATGAAATTATTTATGTTTTAAGATTAGGGAATATGGTGTTGATGGTATTTTAAGGTTAGTCATAGGTATATCAATTCAACTAAAGGGAATTTTCAAAAGGTTATAGACAACATTGTCTGTGAGTTTTTTGGATTATCAATTGTGCATAATTCCACTACATATGTTTCTAATCTAGAAAGCATTTGTTAAATGAAGATATCATAGCTATGATGTGAAATTTTTCTTGCTCATAAGTAAACTATCCACCTATTTTATTTTAATTATTCCTAATTTATCTTATCCTACCCATTAGATAACACACTGGTTGTATATTATGAGTGTTATGTGCCTTGTGAATGTATGAGACCCTGTGTATGAGAAATGCATTCATTGTGTGTGATTCATGCCTAATCATTGTAATATTTCCATCTTTCCATCATCATTATGACAATCATCAAGATAAAGATTTATAAACTTCTTATTTTGTCTCTAGTAGCCTATATGTGATACAAAGCATTTCTACATTTTGTGTGACAACCCTATGTGGGTAAAACGTATGAGTTTGGTTGTGCTTTGATCATATTATCCTCATCATATTAATAATCCTCATGAATATTGATGTGTAAAAATCCTTCACGTGAGAAGATTACATTATTATGTTTTCTCATCTTGGTTAAGGTAGAGCCAAAATTAGCAAGGAGTTGACCATATACTTTGTAAGTGCTTCCTGATCATTTTCTATGTGTAATCCATACTATGTGATAAACCCTTCCCCAGATATAATGACATATAAGTCAGTTTTCCATCTTTGCTTATCATCTCTTCCTTTTTAGGTGACTAAGGTGGAATTATAGAGGTTTACAACTAGGGAACCAACACATTTTTGGCACCATTGTCAGGGGATTTTGTGAAGAGTGGTCCTAAGCTTCTTAAAACTTATTGTTTTTTTATGTAGCTTTGATATCAGGCTCTTGTTATTTTGGGAATTCTAATAGGGAATTATGGGTGGTTTATCCAATGGAGCTCCCTATTATTATGACATTGACTCAAATATCTTTGTTGTTACTATGCTCCATGTTCCACTAAGTATTTTCCAACAAAGATTTTAAGGATTGATGATCTATTTCCCTTATGTTTACTTTAAAATATCTAAAGTATTATATGTTGAAAAGTGTCCCATCCCTTTTGAATTTTCCTTGTCTAGTATCTCAGTAAACTTCTTTAGGATATGCATTCATCAATCATCACAGTAGTTTATCAGTTCATTTAGATCTAGAAAAGATATTTCTAGTGGCAACTCTGAGTTTCATCTCCCATTTATTGAAGTAGACCAGTGCCTATCTTTATATTTATTTTATCAACCTTTGGTCTTATGTGTTCCTCTATCCAAAAAATTAGAAGAGTTGATGTCATATTTCAAAAGTGACCCATCTAAGCATCTAGTCTCTCTATTTCATATCTTATGAAGGTGGAGAGGACTAGTCTAGAGGCCTGTTGAAGGGCCTAGCTCAGTTATAGACGACTGCTTGGGTTCAAGTGACTTTGTACTATTGGTATATCATCCCCTAGTCAAGGAGATTGATAGTTCCCCTAAATCTTTGAAACACTATATCCTTGTATACTATCATGTTCCTTCTTCACCTAGTCAATCTCCTCTTAGGCCTGATCATGTAATTTTGATTTATTCACCTAATCGTGAACCTCTACCATTTATTCTTAGTTGTATCATTGAACCAATCATGAGGTGTGAAAATCAAGATGGGAATAAGCATTCTACTTTTTGTGTTCCTATATTTAGACCTATCAACTTTGAGGGGATAGAGGGCTATCTGAATGAGGTCCCAAATGAGATAAGAAAATGCCTTCCAAAGTTTTAGGGAAATGATGCAATAACTAGTGATCAACATTTAAAAGCTTTTCATAATATCATCAAAGATTATGAAGTTGAATATGAAGATGTGTGTATCAAATTATTCATGCATACATTGGAAGATGATACATGTGATTAGTTCAAATCACTTCCCTAGGGATGTATTGACTTGTGGGAGGAGATGCAAAATGTTTTTAGGATTTAATATGCTGAAAGGATTGAACCAAGGTTTCTCTTACCTGAATTTGAAAATATCAAGAAAAATCCTAATGAGTGTGTGTAGGATTTTAATACCTAGTTTAAAACATCCATGATGTGGTTTCTTGAGAACATCAGGGCTAGTGACACTACATTCCTAATAAATTATTATGATGCCTTTGATAAAAAGGCTAACTACTACTTGAGGGACAAGACCCCTACATATCTACGGTTTGATTTCAATATGTCCATTCAAATTGAGAATAATATCAAGGTTTTTGGAATGATTTTGAATAAATGGGATGATTTTAAGATGGTAAATCTATAAAAGGTACAATCCACGAAGACTATGAGCTTGGAAGACACAGTTAGGAATTTAGCTTATGTCATCAAGGAAATGTCATATAAGTTTTCTACAGATAAGAAAGTCATGCATAGTGTATCTATCAATCAAGAAAGGGTTCTAAATCTAAATCAAGCCTAGAGGGGACCTACTTTCCATAACTAAGATGGTGATAGAGGAAAGATGCCAACACAAGATGAGAGACCAAATAGAAACCATGGTAGAGGAGCTGGGAGGGAAGTGCCCAATCCTTTGAATGCCAAGGTAAATGCCATGAGCTCTGATTTGGATATTGATTGGTGTGATATATATTTTCTCCCACAATATCCATCTGATGTGGGTGAGGTAGTCGATGAATATTCATGTGAGCTTGAAGATTCTTCACCTAAATATGTGGTTTTTATGTTTGATTTTCCAAGTTCATGGAATAAACTAAAGATTCCCATAGAACATGGGGCTAACACTATGGTTGATCAATTTTGGAGTGTTGTTGAATTGGAGTGTACCCCAACTTTTATTCTAAATATGATGTTAATGTAGTTCAAGCATATGAGTTTTTTATGCATGATTTTGATCATTTAAGGTCCATGATGATCAATAAGTATCCTAAGCATAATCCATCAGATGAGGATAGAAGACTCTTAATTAATGTAGCAACTACCTAGAAGAGTGAGATTAATTTGAGAAGTATGAAAATGGGTGTATTTCCTCAAGATAATGTTCTCACACATCCAAAGTAATTAAATGCAAGCAAGGAAATAAAGAAATTCATGGTTGTCCTAGAAGCCACCAAGAAAATACCTATCGCTCAAGCTGCTAGATCTAAAGAGTTTCTTGACAAGAGAAATAAGATGCCTATGTTATAAAATATCCCAAAGGGTGCTAATGAGGATAAGTACAATCCCCCTCTATAGACTGTTGCTAAAGTTCCTACTCCACTCCCTAATTTGAATAGTTATCTCCTAGTTGGGTGTGCTGTCACGCTTCCTCTGAATACACCCCTTCCCTAGTACAGTGTTTATGACATGGCCCTAATGTTGAGTCAAATGAATGTCACTATGACACTTGTTGAACTACTATGAATCCCTGAACATAGAAAAAGGGATTTTGAATTTTTATAATTTAGAGATAATCTAGTTTCCAATGAAGTCAAATGTACCTCAAGCACCTTTGGGAGATTATGATGAACCTAAAGAAGTTGTTAAACCTACCCTTGAGGTCTATTTAGGAACATCATTGGTAGAAAGCCAGGTAGATATGGAGCCATTTTTCACAACTTTAATGATCAATGGCATGATTTTAATGTGATGCCCTTGTGTTTTATGAATAATCTTGGGATAAAAATAAAATTTGCCTTTGGCAAGTGTTATGCCATGGATTCCATGGAGGTGCCAGTTGTGGGACAAGTTAAAGGGTTGGTGGTACAATTGGCAATTCACCCTTGTAAGTTCTTAAATATGAATGTGGTATTTATGGATTGCCCACCTAAATTAGGAAGGTTGCTATCAAAAATATGGGACACCATTATGGGTGAGACTGTACAAATGGATCTTTCTTATGCCACTACTCCTTTGGAGGTAAATATGGTTAAGATTCACAGAGAGCTTAAGATTCTATATATAATCGAGGATCCAAATTATGCTCTGAATGAAGTAATATACACCGATGTATATCTAGGTAATTTTGTTGGGAATGTCGATGCTAATAATTAGTTAGATGCCCTCAATGAGTCATATTACAAGGAAGATGTGATCTAGAAAATGTCCTTTGTTGGAACCTACTCCAAATCTAGAAATGGAGCTAGGGTAGTCTTACACACCCCTAGTGGTAAATGTTATATGTTTTCCTTTCATCTTGATTTTGGGTGCACCAACAATGTTGCTAAGTATAAGGTGATTTTACTTGGATTATAGATCACTTGGAGACATGGTATCAAGTTACTACCTATCATGGGTGATTCAGAATTGGTAGTTAAATATATTCACAATACATATACCACCAAGAGTAAGAGACTAAAGCATTATCATAATGCCACCTAGGATTTTATTGAACATTTTGATGCATTCAACATCTCGTATCATAATAGGGGTCTCAACCAAGAAGTTTATAGGCTTGAAGAATTAGGTGCTCAATTTAATATTGTAGATCAAAACCCTTATTGTCAATATCAAGTGCAAGTTCTTGTTAGACCTTCAGTTTTAGATAGCATTTTTCATTGCCAAGTGTTTCAAGATGATGATCAAATCAAAAGATTCTTAAATTTTAAAGCTAAATTCTATGGTAAACTCATAGACCTGGAACCTATGGTTCAAGTATGTGGTGGAAAAGAGACTTTGTTTGGGAAGGACATCATCCAATTGAAGAAAAAAACTATCCTAAGGGTATTGGTCAGTTTAGAGGCATCCTTTGATGGAGCAGATAGAGTCAAGTCAAGAGATTTATTCATCTCAAATGAAGTAATAGAATATAATTTGGGTTCACCAAAAAACCCAATGAGATTATGATTGCGTACTCACTTAAGCATGAATGATAAAAAGGATTACATGCATTTGTTGAAGAGGTACCAAGAATGGATTTATAGATTTAGCACCATTTTACAATAATAATAAATTACAATAGAGTATGTATTTATGAATTTAGCACCACTTTACAATATTGGACTACTTTTTCTAATCATTTTAAAATTATTTTACACTATTTGGTATGATTACTCAATCAATAGGCATACAAATAAAAGGCCTTTCATGTAATTATTCAGATCATAAAACATCATCATATGAAAATAAATTGATTGGTTTCAAGAAATAACATATCTTGGTGATTCTCATGTATTTACTATGCATTTTTGGTGTTATGGTGGTTTTACTTACTTCTCTTCTTATGGTGAATTTTCAATTTTTAATTACATCATATCTAATAGGCCCATATTTTATCATAGGTGTTAAATATTTATGTTTCAAATTTACCTCCACATCATTTTGATCACTATGTCTTATATTTTATGCTAGCACTCATCTCTCCACTTGTAACTCTTAACATTGTTAAACCCCAAGAAAATACCATCATCAAGGTATTAGGTAGACTGATTAATCATGAGAATGGATGAGGAGGAATTGAGTAGAGATGATGAGG
>JARHVA010004523.1:377500-387500 GCA_037957365.1 Torreya grandis
AAGACTTCACCAAAATATATTTATAACTACTCTTTTTTTTTTGTTTCAGGGTAACATGTGGATTTAGATGCCACTGTATCATAACTTGGGGTAAGAAAATAAGAGACAATGGCACTCACACACTTAAATTGATTAAAAACCCTACTCTTTTGACCCTATCTAGAGGCCTTGAAAAGCCTTTATGCCATATAAAATTAGTCTCACTTTCCATCTTACTTGGTTTGTGAGCTAAGAAAAAAATTGGCCTTCTCCTAAAAAATGCTTTAATCATACTACTTCACTAATTCCTACTCTCATTGGGTCGAGTTCCTTTATTTATGTTGTGCAATCCATTAATCCACTTATCTACTATGACACTACGCACTAAAACATTCTCATGTTTTTTATTGGTATGTTTTTTAATTTCATTTATATAGTAATAATTATTTCTTCTACATAACAACTCTCTTGAATTTATGTAGTGCCACTTTAACTCTTTTCACACTCTATCTCTTACAAGGGATCATTTATATAGTACATGAAAAAAATAATTTGGTGTGAGTCCCCCTTGTTCTCCATCGTGAATGGATTTAGGATATGGATCCATCCTTCCTTATTGACACTATATTTTATATCCCATAATACAATATATCATTGTCATATTACCATGACCTTCCCAACAAAATGTGACATGCATCCATTTACAATAAATCTATAAAAAAAACCTTGTCTATGTAGATACCAATTATCATCTATACTTTTATTTCTTCCTTCATGACATTTTTTAGGCCCTTTATCAACAATGACACTTATTATGGTTTTGGATGTAATTTTTGCACCAATATTAGTTTTCTTACCATTTATGTGGATACCAAATTATTCAGTTCTCCACTATCTTCCATCATTGTGTAACATTTACCTCTTATCTTACTCTTGGTTTGGAAAATATGGCTATGTCACCTACCATTTTCACTCTCTCCTATGACCTTAAATACTTTCCTTACTTCCAGTAAACTTTACCCTTACTCAAGTTAACCTATATAATGTGCATGCATCTCTTAAAATTATAGACCTTTTCTTAAGACTTTCACACTACCACTTCCTCTCTTTCCACCATCTAATTATGCACGAAGCAACTCAAATGTAGGATTTACTACCTCCCCACATTTTAAACATGTTCTTCTTCAACCTTTCACCTCTACCTATTATTTTAGAGGATGACCCTTCCTTTATTTTAAATGTTTTCATAATGTATGTATTTTCATCACTCTTTTCTATTGGTTGATATTTGTTACCATAGGTCCTTCCTTTTCCTATCATAGTACTATGTCTAATTGGTAATTTATGCTATTATTTCATCGTATATTGAAAAAAATTCACAACTATATACAATCTCAATAGGTTGATCTCATTTTGGATGACCCATTGTGACCCAATAATGTTTTACGATACTTTTATTGTCCCATCTCACTATGACCAACTTAGTTAGAGATATTGTAAAATTACTCTATATAATCTTTCATAATTGGCACCTTTTTACACATATTTTTAACTTATTTAATATATCCAATAGATAATCTCTAGGTATAAACTTATCCTTTAATTTTGTAACAATCCTTTCCAAATAGGTGACTTTTTATTTACCATTAAGATTTTACTCAAGTTGTACCTCCTTCAAACACAGAGTTGTGTGTCCCTTCAAATTTTTCCATACTATATTTATCTTGTGCTCATCTACCACTTTATTACTCTCAAAGTATTATTCCATCTATGTGCTCTAATATATTAACAAATATGGGTTCGGCTCTCTAGAAAAACATGAATATTTCATTTGTGTTCATCTTATAATATTAGATATGGATTTGTTAAGCCTATATTTCCTTTCATTCAATCTATCTCACATTTTATCTCCTTATTCATACTCATCTTTTGATCTAACCTCTACATCATTCACATAATCACTTGGGATACATTCTCTTCTTCTATCCTCCTCTATTTTAACCAACATTGTCTACAAAATTTTGAATATTTATGCAATCTCATCTATTAATCCATTTATATTGAAAAATAGTACCCCCTATCACCATCATTTTCTTGGAGGAATCTTAAATCTTCAAAACCTTCATATCTACTATTGTGCCACTCACAAAACTACATATATTTCTCTCCGCACTACTCTTATTCTTTACCCACCTTTTCAAAGATTAAAGAAAACAATCTTCGATCTCTCAATCCTATATTTTTTTCCTTTCTTTGATACCAAATGATGGGATCATAGTTAAAGATACTAATTAATATATGTATTCTATCATGCAACCCATATTACATAGTATAAATATAACAATAATAATAATAATAATAATAATAATAATAATAATAATAATAATAATAATAATAATAATAATAATAATAATAATAATAATAATAATAGTAATAAATTCTTTCAAATAAATATTACACAACAACAAACTAATTGCTAATGATATAATATTTCATACAATACATTCCCACTAATGCCTAAAAACATAAAAAATAATAGATTGACACTAAAATTTTAATTAAATTACTCAAATTCAATATATTATCATATATCTATACACAAATACCTAATACATTACTTTTTATAATGACTCTTGAACTATTTTCCAATTTGCAATCGAATGGCTTTTAGAATTAAGAGGATACATTCATAGGAATACACAATCTACTCATTTTCATTAATTATATCAAAAACCCTCTAGACCGAAAAATATAACATGTTAGTGACATGTTAATAAGTGTTAAAATCATCAAATGCACACAAGTCCATACAATCTTTAAATGAACACAAGTGTCGATAGTAATACATTCCAAAATAATATGTCACATAATCAATACATCATAACACATCACTTATAATTATTCCTAATGTCCTCATAAGAATAATTCCAAATTGTTACCACTTTTAAATTTAAGGTATCCAAATTGAAAGTATTAAGCTCAAATAAATTCACACTAGATCATAGGACTTCAAAGCCATAATTTACCATGAAAACCTTTTTACAATGATTATCATATAAATTTTCACAAAAGATACCACATTTTATTGTTATATTTTCAAATGGATTCTTTTTCATCACATAATCTATGCAATAATGAGAAAAAACATTTCACAACTCAAATAAGAATCATGATGCTTGAAAAGATGCTTTAAACTATCAAATAAATGAAAGAATTTAGTACAAATTATTACTAACTACTCATGTTTCTGATTTATGAAAAATTATGAATTGACCCAAGTGATCCTACATCAAATATTCCTCAATTTTAGTATGAGTGAAAATTTCATTATTTATTTATTTTAATAAATGAAACAAAATAATAGAATAAAAATAATGCCAATTTTTTAAATTTTTTAAGGAATCATGGTTAAGTCCACTTGTATCAAAATCTTCCAAGTAAACATTAATTTGTGTAATGGATGAAAGATTATATGTGTCCATAGTCATTGTGAATAACATACTTGTTAAACCATAATGTAGACACTGAAATTAAATCAATAAATTCTTGCCAATTTTATCCTTGACATATTTACCTTGATTATTCAATTTATCATTATGATAATCTATAATCTTTAATAAATCCTTCAGTTTCCATTAACTATTTTATATGTATCCTAGACATACATATTTCATATCTATCTATCCCTACATGGCATATACTTCATTTTCACTCTATTTTAGAATCCATTATTCCTTTTGAATAAGAGTTCACTAGTCGGACAAGGAAGCATTTGTTCCTCTCCCAAGATATAATGCTTCCAATGTTTGCATGTCATGCCTGAACAATAACATAAATCTCATGATCATATGCTCAGTAGTTCCCTACTGATGAAGTGATAATTTAGATGTGGTAAGAAACCACATGACCATATTGACTGAGGGATGATTCAAGTGTAAAGTAAGATACACCCATATCAAGATCAAATGGTTGTTAAAGTTTTTGTAAAGAAAGTACATGTGTGGAATAGAGTTTAAATTTAAATTATTTGATTGATTTTTATGATGAAGCATTCTATATAAAATTTTATTTAGCACAACCTTGGGTTACTTGGTTTACAGGTCAAGTCACATGATAAAAATAAGGTACATATCTACTATATAAATCTACCAATCATAGAAAGATATAACAATATGTGAAACTCTTTGGTTGTGACCATTATTAAATGACTTGAATTTTCATCAGGTCCACATGTACTCTTTTTACATCTCCTATGTATCTCAAATGATATATCTTTGACATAGAAAATGAACATTTTTCCATGTTGGCATATAACTTGTGCTTTCGTAATGTGTTCAACACCTTCACAATATGGTATAAATATTCATCCATATTTTATTGAAAATCAATATGTTGTCAAGGTAGACTATAGTAAATGAATTAATGAATGTCCTTATAATACCATTCATCATCTACATGAGTGTAGTTGGTGCGATGGTCAAATTGAATGGAATGAATACCATTAAAATAGAACTTCTTTTGCCTTCAAGGCTATATTTTTCAAAAAGAGATAGTGAAATATTATGCTCGTGTGCATATAGTGACATTTATAGAGATATAAGGGGTAAAATATTTGTTTCTAGAGAGAGAAAATAAGATTCAAACTCTACTTTGTGAGATTCATTTCTTCTTTAAAAAAGTAAGTAAAAGTAACATTCATGTTTTGAAATATTTGTGTCATATATAGAGAGAAAAATATATTATATTTATATTTTTATAACATTCACATCATCTAGTAAAGGATAAGTACATGCCACCTTTGTAATATTTATATCATATAGTAAACTAGAAAAAAAATTAACTTTTGTAACATATGCAAAATCTATTAGATGGGAAGAATATTAAAGTTTTGTATCATTTTCATCATATAGTAAATAAGAAGTATATTCTTGTTTTGTAACAATTTCATGATATATATCATGAGAAACATATATGAATGTGTTTTAATATTTTTTTATTGGGGGAATTTAATCTAAATAGACAAAATATCAGATCAAAGTAAAATATATCTAATTAAATTAACATTCAAAGATGTATTTTACTTGCATACAAAATGATGCTGAAAAATTAGGGTTTTGAATTAAAGAATTAAAAAAATTGAGCTACTTATATTTTGTAGGCCCACTTTTTTTTTTTTTTTTGAATGTTTTTAATCCTGAGAATGATTATGGAAATGCTGGATTTGGATGTTTGAGTTTCATTTTTTACTTATACAATAGTGGAGAATAAAAAATTAGTTCATGATCCTATCTAGAGACCTTATATGATAAAACTACCAATTGGAGGTATGAATAAATCTCATATAGATGCACTTCAGTCCACCACAAACTTGTGATCACAAGATGTAACTGATATTTGGCATTTTTTGCTTAAAAAATATAATAGAGTCCTTCACACAAATAAAACATATATGAAATGCAAAAGGGGGGGAAATATGGTGAAGTGGGAATGGAAGAGTTGGCCTCTGAACCCCAATATACTCAACACTTCCTACATAGCACCAATGATATGGACCTCATGCCAATGTAATTTTCCCTCGAATATGGAGGGCGTATTTTTGAATCATGAAATATATGTTTTTAAATGATCTTCAGATAGGCCTTCCTCTTGGTTATAGCATGCAACCTATTTTTGGTATGTGAATACTTCAAAAAATTATAAAGATTAAACTTCTTGTGTATTTATTTTCTTTATTATGCTAGTATAGAATGATAATGGTTAGATATAAAATTATTTAGGAATACATTTAAATATAAGACTCCCAATTTTTAACTTGAAAAAACTATTTACATTCCAACTGAGTCAAGTAAGTGTTAAACAAAAATAGGAGACACAAAAGAAAGTTTCCCTGAAAAGAGTTATAAAACATGGAGAGGACAACAATATGGAAAATGGAACATAATGTAGGGCACTCTTATCCAATATGGCACCATTTTATAAAATCAATATAATTGAATAATGAATTAAAATAAATACCAAGGAAACCCGTGACTCAAAAAAAGAATGACATGGAAAACTAAGACATGAAAAATAATGCAATCAATGAAAAATAGTGACAAAAAAGACATGACCAGAGTGACATGCATTAATAATATTTTAATTAAACATTAAGATATTATATACAATAATAATAAATGACATAATACTTATTTTTTCTTGATTAAATTTACTTTTATACAACACATAAGAGTGGTTTTAACAAGATGATTGTTCATAATTGATTTTTTCTATTGTACATGTTTATTTTGAAATAATGAATGTAATGAAGTGCATTAGTAATTGTAAATACAAAGTAAGTTTATTTTCAAATAAATAATATTAATATTTTAAAACATGTAATATGTGAGGAGTATGTGACTATTATAATCCGCTTGCACAAAATAATTATTAATAAATTATTGTAAAGAATGTGTAGGAGTGATATGCTCTAATATTTTTTAAGTGGTATAGACTTTTTAATCCTCATTATGTGCCTATTCATAATAAATAAAAGATAAAAAAAAAATAAGAAGGTGAAAATAAACATGTGAAATAAAAAATACCCTTAAAATTATGTAATTAGTTAGTGAAAGAAAGACTTATTATATTTGGGGTTCAACTTCTCCTAATTGAGTATAAAATATTGAACCAATTACTTGACTGCTTCAATGTTGGACACAATTATAGTAAATCAAGCCCCATAAACCTAATTACCAACACATGAAGAGATTCAAGTCTAATGTTTTGTAATCAATTCCCTTATTGCACTAATTTGTCAATTAGTTCCATTAGAGACACAACTATGGGAAATCACAACTTGTTGCTATAATTTTGACTACTTAAATAAAAATTTAAATATTATTTTCTAATTGAGTCCCATATTAAACCAACTATTTTAATGCTTATATTAGAGATGTATAATTGGGGGGGGGGGGGGGGGGGGGGGGGGGGGGGGGGGGGGGCTGGGGGGAAGGGATTTTTTTCTAATTTAGTGCTTTCCAAGAATAGGCATTAGTTTTTTTTTTTGTGAAGGGACACATGAAATATTTTGGGTAAAACTTATTATTTGATCCTCACTTGAATAAGACATCAACTCTGTCACTCTCAACCTAAGTAACCCACATTCTTCCCCATTAATGACAGGAAAATTTTACCACTTTATATTGCTACATCAAAAAAATACGTATTTGTGTTATAAATTGAAAGGTGTATAATTTTATCTCACCTTTCGGCAATCTCAACAAATCTACATGAAAAATGTTTCATTCAACCCATAGATATTAAACACTATGAATTTTGAATAGTGTAAGATATGAACAATGATTATGTAATAATACCCACAATATTTATAAAGGCCTAATCTATTTCAATGAATAAATTTGACATCTACAAACAGTATATAAGTTTTGAATAGTTGATAATTAGCAAGTCAAAAAAATCAAATATAAATTATCTAAAAAAATAATAAAATTTACCACAATGTTTGCTTAGATTCTATGCCAAAAAGAGAATCTCTTACCTCTTACCGATTATGTCATGGTTAAAAATATGTAGAAAAAGCTAGTAAAGCTAACATCCTACAAGCTTAATAAGAATTAAAAATCCTCCTTTGCTTTTTAGTATGTAAAAGTATAACGATATTATCATGTAAGAAAAATTAAAATGAAAATATGATAACCATGTATTGAACTTTATAGTTTTTCTTTTACAATATGCATCATATCATATTCCATTATTGGTATTCCATTATTTATATTGGCTATAATATTAACTAAGGATATGATTTTCTTTTTGTTTTTAATTCTCTAAGGATGTTACTTCTTTTTAAATGGATATATGACTTGCCTTCATGATGAAATCTAATAAAACCATTATGTTTACCAATTATTCTTACTATTCACTTAATTTTATGTTTTATTTTAAGTTAGATCAAGTTCACTCAATGTATAATAAATTCATCATTGAAATAAAATGAACAATGTTCATGACCCCATCATGATCTTAGTTTCAAAAAATATGGTGTAGAATGACAACCTTCTTTCATTTAACTTATACATTAATTTGTTTGTATGCTCATGAACCATTATCATGTCTCATGAATATGTATAAATCGATATATAATGATATGCATATATATGTTGAATATGATAACATGTATCTCAAATTTATGTCTGTGTGGAAATATATAAAACTTGATCTATTTAATTATGGAAATAAGACTATGCATATGAACCCACATGCATATGAATCTATACTCAAGTCTCTAAAAATTAATTGTATATACATGGAGATGACTGATATCACATCACATAATAGATAGATGATGGATGGGTGATTTCAACCCCAACCCCCCCATCTCATCTATAGAGGCACCCTCCCCTATGTATCTATCTGGCTATCTGGGGCGGTCGAGCACCAAAAACATCGATGCCCACTAAGTGTAGATAGAATAGATAGGTCAAGCACTACAGACTCATATCTAGCATGGATGCAACCATTATATATGTGTCTCGTCATAGTTATTGGTCTACATCCATATCCATATAGAGTTTATATCTATTTGGGTTTGTCAGCATCTCTATATAGATAGATAGATAGATAGGACCCTTATTCCCTATCTATATATGGGTTCGGGACCGTTTCCCCCCTCTCTATATATAGAGTCTAGGATAGATATATAGGGTGGGTCCCTTCTCCCTCTCCATCTCCCTCTCTATATAGATGGGGATGGGAGGTCCCAAAGAGATATTTTTGGCCTCTATAACTATGTCTAGGGATAGGGATATATAGGGGTAGAAATTATAGATATAGGGCAGTGTCCTATACACCTCCAAACACATATAGTCACCCATACATGATATACAAGTCGAGGGCCTTTTCCCCTATATCTTATTTATATTAATCATGATAATCTAGATAAACTCTACTCTAGGGACCAATATCTCATTTTAGCCGCCGTAGTCACCTCCACCAGCATAGCCATTCAGGGCTCAACATGTGACATGACCTGTATCTATAGTTGTAGTCATAGGAATGTCATAGTTGTATGGACCAGTGGCAGCCCTAGTCAATTCATATGTTAGGTTCCTCTCTTCACTTCATCATTCTATTCTCTTAAAGAGTAATTCTTGAATGAACCAAACCCCTGATCTAGACTCTATATTCTCTCATTATTTTGAGATTAAGGCTCCCAACAATCAAGAGTGGTTCTCCCACTACCCACTATATATAGATATATTATTCCCAAATGATCGATTCGTTATCCTCGGATCCCCTCCACCCCATATAGAGATAGAGATGGGGGGAGCTCTGTTTAGATAGGGATCTATAGGCCATCACTACAACTAATTACCCCTCCATATATAGGGACTTGACCCAATGGATTTATGATATACTAAATCCATCAAACATCTAGTTCATAGCATAATAAATGCCCTGCCTCTACACTGCTAGCTATAATCCCTTCCAATCGATGTATATATAGCCCACCACGCCTATATCATCTTCAATGTTGAAAGTAAGTTATATAGATAGGGAAACCCAATGAGTGAGGTCCTTCATTCTATCGGTAATCACCTCTACTAGATTAGGAGGGATAGCCATGAACTGAAGAGAGGCCCTAGACCTAACTGTCCTAAATTGAACTTGAACAAGTTCAAGTCCAAAATCTAATAGCTGGGTTGGGCTAACAAGTGGGTGACTGAACAACTACTATAGTACAAGTCAAGTACAGGTTGAGCCTTGAACTAAAGTTGCTTGGGGTAAGCCCTATGAATTGATTGGGGGAGGTTGGGAATAGAAGAAGATTCCCCTATTGTATCTACATATAGACTCTTTCTCTTATTGAATAGAGAGAGGAATCCTTCCTTCAGAACCCAAATGTATAAAAGCCTATTACCTCCACTATAGATTGGGGGGGCAGAGGGGGTACATATATATTATTAGAGGATGGGGCAGGGGGCAGTCGGGCTTACTCTATATAGGGGGTTAATCAGCCTACTCT
>JARHVA010004523.1:392500-395000 GCA_037957365.1 Torreya grandis
ATACTCACCATGAAACCACCTATGTACCCATCTATATCGAGGGATGACTATAGGCTATAGAGATATAGGCTAGGTTATAGACAGGCGAGTTCCCCCTATCTAAGTCTAATTCTATATATGGGGGGGTGGGGAGCCCTATCTATATATGGGATTAGATAGGCCCTGCCCCTGTTAATATAATTCCATATCTATATAGAGGAAGATGCCCCTATATATTTAAACTCAACTATATACCATGGATAGATATAGAGGGTTGGTGCCCTCGTCAATATAATTCCATATCTATATAGAGGGGGGTGCCCCTATATATCTAAAATCAAACTATATACCATGGATAGATATATAGGGTTGATGCCCCCGTTAATATAATTCCATATCTATGTAGTGGGGGGTGCCAATTAAACTATATACCATGGATAGATATATAGGGTTGGCATCTATATAGTTTTTTTGGACCCTCACCCCTGCCCCCGTATATATATCTCATATCTCATAGTGTTATATAGAGTTGAATTTAGAGTTTAGATATAGAGGGGACCCAAACCCCACTCGCTCCCACATATATATAAATTTTAAATTTAGATTAGAAATTGATATTGTGGGAGAGGTGGTAAGGGTGGGAGAGGTGGAGGCAACATGAGAGGTGGGAGGGCTGGGAGAGGTGGAGACCACCAATAGAGATCAACAACACAAGATGAGGGTTTTGCTCATTATAGGACTCAACCCAACATTCATGGCATGAGCTGATGACAACCATGCATCACCTGTATGAATGTTTCACACTATCCTGTTAAGGACAGGGACACTTGTTTGTATGTCAAGGGCTAGTAAGGTTTTGAGTGTTGTATCTAATTAAACCACATGCTCCATCACTTGTGCAGGCCCTTATCAATTCCTTTGAGTTTCAGTCTTGTGACCATACTCTCTAGGTGGAGTGTTTCACATGTTAGTTGGGCCCCTGATCCGGTCTAGTATAAACCAATATATTGGTAGACCAAGGACTAACACTGATCATTTATGGCATGGAGCACTAGGTTATTTGATCCTATTTTCTCCCCATGTTTTTCACACACCAATGGTTTTGATTTTGGCATTCCTTCATAGATCTCTAGATTTGATCCCTACACATTAAATTCCACTATCCCTTATCTCACTCAATGAATTAGTTCCAAAAGCACCCTACCAATTGTTGGTGACTTTCACTTCCAACCCGATTCACTACCTGCATGCCCTTTACACCTAGTCATTTTGAATGACACTTTCTCCCCATCTTATCGTAGCTACTGGCACAAAGTTAGTTGGAGTTTCTTCCTCAAGTCCTATCATGATCGTGAACTTAATGAAAGAGCCTTACAAGCAGAATTTCCCTTCTTCACCCATGTAATATTGATAGATCGAGATTTCACCCATTGCCCAAGATTCCCCACTACTACCCCCCATGGGAGTCTGGGACGTGTCTCAATCCCAATGTGGTTGATCATCTGAAAAGACTAGCTAAGCATCATCAGCTTGGTCAGTCTTCACCTAATTGACTACTTAATACTATGTGGGCTCATCAGACTGTGCCTCTATAGACTCTCTTTAGAGTGATTTTTCATTACATTCAACACCCCCCTACACCCAACCACTCGAGTGGATCTTCTCACCTAGGTCCCTGGTGCATATAGAATAGATGGCCTAGCCAAATATCTTGTCTTGTGATATTTAGATAGGGGATAGGTGGAGATATAGATATAGAGACCCAGGCTATCTCTATATAGATTGGTTATGATAAGGTCTCTATATGGGATGAGAATGGTGAATGGAATTCAAGATTTGGCCTAAACTATTTGGCGAATTCCCATGTGCTACGCACCAGTTTGCCACTTTATTATCAATTGCTCAACCACCCATATAGATATAGGGTGCCTCTCCCTTCCAATCAGCCAACCCAACCCAACCCCAACCCCACTCTATGGAGATGGATATGGGGTTGGGTTGGCATTCAAATATTTCTCTTCCAATGATATGTGTTGGGCAAATACGTCACATGGGTCAGAACCATAGGAGCAACATTTGACTTGCATGTGTTGAGCATATAGCTAGCATTTGTTCTGAGCCAAGATCAAACTCCTTTTTTAGTATGTTTCTTTTCGATACAGTAGGCATTGAACCAACCATATAAGGTGAATAGGCCCATATGGATATATAGGTGACCCCTCCAATCATAACATAGTGGCCATATAAATAAGATAAGATAATATTCACTACTCTCAAGATAAGATAAGATATATGGGGATGGGGTGCCAAATCTATATTGTGGAGGCTCACTAGCAGATCTATATATAGGGCATGAGATCACTCACCCACTCATCAGATAGATATATATGGCTATCAAGAGTGAGTGGCCATATAGATAAGATATGTATTTGCTACACTCAAGATAAGATAAGATATATAAGGAGGGGGTGCTAAAAAAACTTTATATTGGGCTCACTGGTGCATATAATATATATATATA
>JARHVA010004523.1:400000-537500 GCA_037957365.1 Torreya grandis
CCTTACAGGGGACTCTCAGCTGCTGAAAAGGACCCTCTCCTCTTTTCTAAAAGATTACCTTACCTTCGGGAGGGTTCATTTTGCAAAAGGTCAAAGGAATTACCAAAGTGATGATGGGCCCGAGCACATCAACTTTAACATGGTGAACTAGCCATGGGAGGTTCAAACATCTGGTGATGGGTGTGCGAACATCAAATTCAAGGCAACAAAATAGCTGTTGGTTTTCAAATGATGACAGGCTTATAGACATCAATTTTATGGTGATGAAATAGCCATTGGTTTTCAAATAGTGACAGACCTGCAGACGTCAATTTTGATGGGTTTTGTTGGCCATTGAAGAGAAACCAAAGAGATAATTCCTTTAGGTAAGTGCCCAAAAGAACTAAATAGTGCAGACCTGAAGGAATTCAAAGGTACAAGGCCACAAGGAAACTCAGTGACCCATCATGAAGGATAGCCCCGAGGGCCAAAGAGCTAGGAAAAGACAAAATCCAAGTGCATGAGAGGATAGAATAGTCTAAGTGGCAGAGAAAGCGTTGGTTCAAGGAGTTATTGCTGCAGATGAAATAATCTCACCAAGTGGTCATCAAGGGGAGTGTGGGCATTCAATAGAGTGGCCCATTTTTCTTAATTTTACATTAATGAGCAAACATTTGCATAAACTTCACTAAGAAGCGGCCTTGTCATTCAAAAAATGAAGCAACCCATGCTTTTACAAGAACATTTAAGATAGTTTAAGCTGCAAAGTCAATACCTGTGACAAGCGACAACATGGTTCTTTCAAGCCATTTCTAGAAGGATTACACCAACATGAGAAAATTCCTCTTTCCTAAGGGTTCAATGCAGCATGGGTTGCTTGTTCTTGAAGGCGCCAAAAGTCTTTCTCTTCATGCTATATATTTTAACCTCTCAATTGAGTATGTATCTGTCACTTGTGTAAGGTAAAGCCCTACCAAATTTTACCTTTGAATCAATAAGAATGCATTTTACCCTTATCAAACTGGTTATACTTTTGAATGTCTGTGTATCAACTCTGTGTTTAGTCATTTTAGCTTGATGCTTTCATAGGTTGACACCAACATATCTAGTATAGCCAAGACCATTTCTGCAGGTTAATAGGAAGTGTCCAAGTTGAAGCATAGAGATAGAAGAACAGCTATCTGGTAGTGTGTTTCTACAGTGCATGTGGTAAGTTCTTTTTCCTTGTATCTTTATTAAGCCCCTTGTTAAAGTGCCCTATAGTCTAGTCTTTTGTTCAGATGGAGTGTTTGTTTTCCCTCTTGGTCTGAAGTGTTGATATAGTTGAGTAGATCAAAATTATTTGGTGAATCACAATTTAGATAGGTTATGTTCTAGTTGTATCCTTCTCTCTTTCCCCCACCATTATTACCATTAGTAGTCAAAGACCTCAAAGATGTATCAAAGGGGCTAACCCTTATCTAGAGATTATTTTCTCAGTTTTGACATACCCACAGTAAGAGGAAAGTCTTCATTGTGCCATGTGGAAGAGAGAGGCCGAGCCTTCTTTCAAGGGTGCAATCCAAAACATCAACAATTTTTGGCATACCCAGTGGGAACAATTTTTAAATGCACAAAGAAGTTCTAGGCTTGGTGATAGTCCTGTTACTACAAGAATGAACCACTAACCCAACATCTGGTGACTCCATTTTCAAGAACATCAATCTCTGGTCAGAGATTAGCCTGACATCCCATGCCTAAGGTCACCACAAGATCTTTTGCCAAGGGTGTCCCTTTTGAATTCATTGAGCTACCATTAAACTCAGCAAGGTGACTGAGGTTTGTAAGGACTCATTCCTATACAACAAAGTAGTTCTCTAGACCTACTGTAAAATATACTTACACAAGAAGGCCTCGATTGAACCCCATCATCACCATGGATTTACCTTTTCTAGCCTTCCATGGTCAGATCCCTTTAAACATTCTACATTATGACCCAATCCCAGGGACCGCCCTTAAGAGTGTTCCTCCCTTTAATGGAAAGGGGCCTATTACCACTATTGAGCATATCAGGAATATAGCCAACCTTTGTAACATTCACAATGTCACTGAAGAAAACATAGCCATCAAGCTACTAACTTTGTCTTTTAAAGATAAAGTTTTGGACTGGTATGGGACTTGCCTATGAACTTAGCTGACTCATGGAACGAATTAGGCACCCTTTTGACAAACAGATTTGGGGAGAAGAGTGACCACCTCTCTTGCTGAGCAATTAACCACCATGGAAAGAGTTCCACATGAATTCATGCAATATTTCAATACCAAGTTTCAAAAGGCCTGGAATAGAATCCCCATTTTAGTGAGGCTGACCCCAAGCTATGCTTTCCTCTATTACTTGAAATCTTTTAATAGCAACATTGCTATCATGATACAGTTCATGGGAGGACAAGTGTTACCAACTACCTATGAAATAGCCATAGCCATTGAAAATTGCCTGGTATAAGCAGGAAAGATAGCCCCTAGACCTCATATGCTGCTCTTTTTTGAATTGCCACACCAGTTCAGACTATTTCACCCACCTTAGCTCTTTTGCCTCGCATAGAGAAGATGACTGCTACCTTGCCCAATGACCTCCATGAAGTTAAGATCTTGTTACAAAGTGTAACCAATGAATTGGTGGCTCGCAAGAGGCAACAGGCTCAAAACTATTGACTGAATCAAGGATACCAGTAGTTCGGACAAATGAACAAACCCCTTTTTTAGAATTATAATCAGGGACAGGGTCAATTTGCACAAGCTAGACCATATCAAGGTTATAATCCAAGTGCTCCTTCATCATCCAAAGCTATTGTTCCCACTTAAAATAATCTAGTATAGGAAAATCCTAATTGCCCACCACTGGGATATGGTCAAGAACAAGTTGCTTATACAAATGAGATGCCAAATCAATATGTGAACATGCAAGACAATCAAATAGCCCAATTATAAATCTTTGAGATGTCAGTACAACCTGACATGGACAACAGGTAGGCTCAATCTGATTCCACCCTCATGAATCACTTGAAAGGTGAATTCTATGCAATCAATTATGTGGGTAGTCTACGTAACTAGGGTGATTATGTTGAAGCCAATACTAGGTCTAAAAATAGAGCCATGGAGGAAGCATAGACAACTGCTCAAACATCTACACCATTTTCTTCATCACATGTGAACTAGAAGTTCCCAAATTACAAGCTTCTGATTGCACCCTCAGCTCTTCAACTTGTGCCTCAGGCTGCAAGTGCCCCCAAACAAAATTTAAAAGGGATCAACCCTCAAATCAATGTGGTAGACTACATGAAGAAGCTACACATGAATATCTCTTTGTGGGATTCATTAGCAATGTCGGGACAAAAGGACATACTCCAAAAGGAATTGAACGGGATAAATGAACAAGTTGTCTTAGCAAAGGCTGATAATGTTTTGATTATGAATGGGCAACCTTCCATAACAAGCCAAGCAAAGAAAGATGAAAAGGTTCCTCCTTTCTACCTATCCTTAGTCATTGGAGATTTCCTGGTTCAAAATTACATTATTGATAGTGGGGAAAGCGTCTTAGTAATGCCCAAATGTATAGTAGATAAGTTGGGACTCAAATATGAGGATATGACCAAGGGAGTCTTGCAGTTAAATGGATCACCAGCTAAGACACTAGGAGTGGTACGAGGCTTGAATCTAATGTTGCACGCCTATCCAACTTTCTCGATTCTCCATGACATGGTAGTGGCGAATGTTCCTCCCAACTTTGCTCTTTGCTTATCCAGAGATTCCACATCTAAAATAGGTAGGTACCTAGTAGCAATCTGGTCTTACATGGTTTTTAGAACCAAATATAGAACTAAGGTCAAGATTGAGTCAGAGCCAATCCAAAAAAATCATCTGGAGCCATACTCACTCAAGGCGACGAATGTCAGTGACGCCATCATTGATGAAGAAGAATTCCAAATGGACCAATCTCTTCCCTCTTCCCTTGAATGAGTTGCTAACCTACTCTTAGATGAATGGGGAAGTGACAACATTGAACATGACCCATACAAGTTCATAGAAGAGGCAAGTCTTTTAATTTATTTCACACATGAAGAGGGTACTTTTTTACCAAATTTGATGAAAGTAAACCAAGAGAGCTCGAGTTTATGGCAACTCTTCTTCGATGGCTCAAGAAGCAAATTGGGAGCTGGTGGTGGAGTAGTGCTAATTTCACCCTCAAAGGAGAGATACTTCTCAACTTTCAAATTCCAATTTTTTTGCACTTGCAATGTCATAGAATATGAGTCTCTCATTCATGGTTTGGAGTGGGCAAAGAAAAGAAGAACTAAAGAACTGCAAGTTTTTGGAGATAGTGAGTTAATCATAAATTAGGTGATAGGCCAAAATTTGACAAAGAATTCCTTACTTATGTCTTACAAGCATAGGGTGTGGGACTTGTGGAGAGTTTCCTTGATTTCAACATCAATTCCACTTCAAGAGAACATAATAAGAAAGCAGACAGACTAGCAGTAGTTGGTGTTCAGTTTGACATTCCCAAAGAAATAGGCTGAGATAGTAGTCTGTGCCATTTAAAAGTGGAGCTCAAACCCTCTGTGCCTAATAATGTCACCAATTGACAAGTGTTTGACAGTGATCGACAGATAACACTCTTCCTACAAAAGGAGGCTGAGTTTGCCTCTAGAAATCAAGCCAAGTTGTAGTAGCAGTATGGCGGCTAGATTGTCCAACTAAAGAGCAACAAACTTTCCAAGGGATTGGTCACTCTCGAAAGCATCTTCAATGAGGATGACCAACTGAAAAATGACAAAGCAAGCATCATGACTAAGAGAGAAAATTATGAAACAGTCAAAATATTTAAGAACAAGCTGCTTGCACTTGGGAAGGTATGTACAGATGATGAAAGACATGCTTTTATTTTGTTGTGCCAAGAATTTGCCAATGTTTTCACTTGGGAATATGGTGACCTGAAGGGTTTTGACCCAAGCTTGGCCCAACACACCATTGAGCTGGAGGAAGGTGCCAAACCCATCAAACAAAAACAAAGCCCTGTCAAGCTGAAGATCGAGCCTCTCATGCGGAGGAAACTCACCAAGCTAATTGAGTCCAAAATTATATTTCCTATCAAACACTCTTCTTGGTTGGCTAATCTCGTCCCCATTCAGAAAAAGAATGGGGAGATCAGACTATGTGTGGATTTTAGAGACCTCAATAGAGTCTCATTGAAAGATCACTATCCCCTCCCAAGTATGGAGTAGATCCTCCAAATGGTGATAGGAAGAAAATGTTTCTCCCTCCTGGATGGGTATTCAGGGTATAATAAGATTCTAGTGCAAGACTATGATCAGTACAAGACAGCCTTCACTACCAAGTGGAGAACATTTACTTACCAAAAAATGCCATTTAGATTGTCAAATACTGGAGCCACCTTTTAGCAAGCCAAGGACATGGCTTTCCAGGGCCTACTAAATAGAATTGTACTAGTCTATCTTGACGATGTGACAGTGTTCTCTAAGGAGGCAGGCCAACATCTGAAACACTTGGGGCAAATCTTTGAGAGGTGTAGAGAGTTTGGTATCTCTCTCAACCCAAAGAAATGTGTGTTTGCTATCCACGAGGGTAAACTTTTTGGCCATGTTTTTTTGAAAGGGGATTTGACCATTGATCCAGAAAAAGTCTACGCCATCCTAGCGCTATCCTTGCCTAAGCACAAAAAGGGTCTACAAAGCTTCTTCAGTAGAATAAATTTTATTAGGATATTTATCCCAAATTTTATCGAGATAGTCAAACCAGTAACTTCCATGCTAAAGAAAGATGAGAAGTTTGCGTGGACAACACAAATCAAGGATAGTTTTGAAGGGATTAAGCAAGCTATTGCCCAAGCTTCCACTTTGATCAGTCCTGATTTCTCCAAGGATTTCAAGCTTTACACCTTTGGAAATGAAGAGGTAATTTATGTCATGCTTACTCAAGAAAATGATGAAACCTTGAACAACCTCTTGCATTCTTTATCCAAAGTCTAGAAGGTTTTGAAATCAGGTACACATATGTTGAAAAGCAAGTGCTTTCAGTCATATGAAGTTTGAAGAAATTTAGACATATGTTGTCAAGCAGCAAGGTTCATGTCATGGTGCCACATTCTAGCATCAAATATTTCTTGATTAGCCATGACCAAAATGAAAAGAGACCAGGATGGATCACCAAGGTAATGGAATATGACGTGGATATCAAAACCACCAAGATGGTAAGAGGAAGAGGGTTGTGTCAACACCTTGATATAGACCTTAGATAGTAGAAGAACATTTTGTTACTCCATGATGGAGCTACAATAGAAGAACTAGCAGTCATGAAGGATTGGGCACAAGACATGACACATTTCCTCCTCATCGGTGACTGCCCACAGAGCCTTGATAGGACTAAGAGGAGGTATTTTAAACTCCAATCTCTCCCTTATGTCTTGATTGATGGGGTGTTGTTTAGAATAGATTTTTTAGGAATACTTTTGAGATGCATAGAGTCAAATTAGGTCGACAAGGTACTGTCTGAGTTTCATGATGGGTCAGCTAGTGGTCACTTTGCTCCCAAGCCTATAGCTGCAAGGATTATGAGGGCTGGTTAATTTTGGCCCACTTTATTTAGAGATACTCATGCTTAGATACGAAGGTGCTAGAGATGTGCTCTCTTTGATGGGAAGCAATGGCTGGATGCAATGCCCCTGCAGCCTATTCAAGTAGAACAACTATTCATGCAATGGGGCCTAGACTTCATAAGAATGATCAACCCTCCTTCAAACACTAGCCACAAGTGGGTCTTGACTACTACAAACTACTTCATGAGATGGGTAGAAGCTATTTCTTTGAAAAAAGCCAACAAAAGTGCAGTCCTAGACATTTACGAAGGCATAGTGACAAGGTTTGGAGTCCCAGCTACCATCATCTCAAATAATGCATTGGCTTTCCTGGAAACCAAAACAAGTGAGTGGGTGTTGGGATATGACATCTACCTTAGCACTTCTTCCAATTACTACCCACAAGGAAATGCGTTGGCTGAGTCCACCAATAAAAAGAGCAATTGGCAATTCACCATACATGCTGGTGTATGGAAGGGAAGCTAGACTTCTTACTTTTCTTGAATTGCCAGCCTTAGATCTTACCCACCAGCTACAATTAGAGGGAAGTGACAACATGGAAGTTAGGGTTTGTGAATTGATGGAGCTTTAGGAGACAAGAGACCAAGCCATGGCTTCCATGACCAGCCATTAGCAGCAAATGAAGAAGCATTTTGATAAGAAATCCTCATCAAAAGGCTTCTTGAAAGGTGACATCGTCTTGAAATGGGATGAGAACCGAGCTAAACCTAAAAAACACATGAAGTTTGACACCTTATGAAGTGGTCTGTATGTCATCACTCAGTGTAAGTAGCATAACACATTCCAACTCTCCAAGTTGGATGGTGGGGAACTACATATCCTAGTTAATGGGATATATCTTAAGCATTGTCACTGAGCCTTCTCACATCATGTACATATTTTACCTATTTTCCCTAAGTGCTTTTGCACATGTTCATAGTTTTTAGCCTTGTGTGTGTTTTGTTTACCATTTGGGGGTAAAAGCTTCATGTTGGTTTTTTAGCCTTTCAAGGTTATTGTCAAGCTTTTGGGTAGTAATTTGACTCCGTGCCCAATAGACTTGTAAGCCACTGGTTTTCCTAAGCACAGTAGGCATGCTTCCCTTGAGAATCGCCAAATTTGTTGACCATTTTTGATGCTGCATGCCAAAAATTGATCTCCCTTCCTTCCCTATTGTCCTGACTAGTCAGTCTTTGATGTATTCACCTTACTGCAATTGTGCTTTTTTTGTTTGTAATAGACCTTTTTCTATAAAGATCCAAGTGACTTGAGCCTTGTTGATGTTTCAAGTTGATCTAGAGGCTTATTTCACTTTGGGCAATTAGTTTGCACAAGCCTTTAGACAAAGAAATGGGCCAGTATCAAAGGAATACAAGTCTTTCACAAGGCTCCAAAGGACAAGTGCCCTTATAGAGGGCAGGCAAGTTACAAATGGGACCATTCAAGTAAGCTCTAAAGGGCAATTTTGGACCCAAGGTGCCCTTGCGGAGGGCAGAGAGCACATTCAGAAAAGAGAGCAAGGCAGAGGGCCCGAAGGGGGATTTTCCTTCAGAAAAGAGAACAAGGCAAAAGACAAAGGATTCCTTTAGAGAACCAAAGGCGAATTCCTTCAAAAAAATTCCCAAAGGAATTCCTTCAGACTTTTGTCTGAAGGAATTTATCAAAAGGAAGGGCCAAGACTTTGAAGGAAAGATTTCCTTTGGGCAAAATGTCTAAAGGTCCTTCATACATTTTGTCCAAAGGAATTGAGAAGACAAAGGAGCCCGAATGGCAAGTGCCCTTGTGGGGGACTCTTGACTACTGAAAAGGGACCCTCTCCTCTTTTTTGAAAGATCACCTTCCCTTCGAGAGGGTTCATTTTGTGAAAGGCCAAAGGAATTACCAAAGTGATGACAGGCCTGAGCACGTCAACTTTAACATGGTGAACTAGCCGTTGGAGGTTCAAACGTCTAGTGACGGGCATTCAAATGTCAAATTCAAGGCAGAAAAATAGCCATTGGTTTTCAAACGATGACAGGTTTGTAGATGTCAATTTTATGGTGATGAAATAGTCATTAGTTTTCAAATAGTGACAGGCCCGCAGACGTCAATTTTGATGGGATGCATCGGTCGTTGAAGAGAAGCCAAAGAGACAATTCCTTTGGGCAAGTGCCTGAAAGAACTCAATAGCGTAGACCTAAAGGAACTCAAAGGAACAAGGCCACAAGGAAACTCAATGACCCACCAGGAAAGATAGCCCTGAGGGTTGAAGAGCCAAGAAAAGACAAAAGCCAAGCACATGAGCAGATAGAACAGTCCAGGTGGCACAGAAAGCATTGGCACAAGGAGTTATTGCTATAGATGAAATAGTCTGCACCAAGTGGTCATCAAGGGGAGCATGGGCATTCAATAGAGTGGCTCATTTTTATTCATTTTAAATTGATGAGCAGACAGTTGCGTAAACTTCACTAAGAAGTGGCCTTATCATCAAACAATGAAGTAACCCATGCTTTTGTAAGAACATTTAAGATGGTTTAAGCTGCAAAGTTAATATGTGTGATAAGCAATAGCATGGTTCTTTCAGGTTGTTTCTAGAAGGATGATAGTAGCATTAGCAAATTCCTCTTTCTTAAGTGTTCAACATAGCATGGGCCGCTTGTTCTTGAAGGCACCAAAAGTCTTTCTCTTCGTGCTATATATTATAACCTCTCAGTTGAGAAATGTATCTCTCACTTGTGTAAGGTGAAGCCCTACCAAACTTTACCTTTGAATTAATAAGAATGCATTTTACCCTTATCTGACTGGTTATACTTCTGAATATGTCTGTGTATCAACTCTGTGTTCAGTCATTTCAGCTTGATGCTTTCATAGGTTGACACCAACATATCTAGTATAGCCAAGACTAATTTTGTAGGTTAACAGGAAGTGTCCAAGTTAGAGCATAGAGATAGAAGAGCAGTTATCTGACAATGTGTTTCTACAGTGCCTATGATAAGTTATTTTTCCTTATATCTTCATTAAGCCCCCTGTTAAAGCACCCTACAGTCTGGTCTTTTGTTCAGATGTAGTGTCTATTCACCCTCTTGGTCTGAAGTGTTGATATAACTAAGTAGATGAAAATCATTTGGTGCATCACCGTTTAGATAGGTTCTGTTCTAGTTGTATCCTTCTCCCTTTTCAACCCCCCCATTATTAGCAGTAGTAGTCAAAGACCTCAAAGATGCATCAAAGGGAGCTAGCCCTTATCTAGAGATTATTTCCTCAATTTTTCCATATCCACAGTAAGAAGAAAGTCTCCATTGTGCCATGTGAAAGAGAGAGGCTGAGCCTTCTTTTATGGGTGAAATCCACAGCGTCAACAACTAGCTAGTGAGATATTCTCTAGTTAGGCCGAGGACCCAGAATGGAATGGAAAGAAGGTGAACTTAGACTGGATAGAGGTGAGATGATGGGGAATGGATATGCTTTACAATAAGCATGGGGGAGCTACAAAATCCCACTAGGTAAGTTGAGTACACCCATATATAGGCCGAGATCAAGATCTATAATGTAGGCCAGGCCCTTAGTTAGTAATCTACCTATTAGAGAGACATGGAGATATGATCTAAAATTAATTCAGTCCACTACTCACTTGTGTCAGGTCTGACAAGGGCAGGGCCCTCCCCTCCCCCCTCTATATAAACTTGATATAGGGGTCAAGGGCCTTTGGCAAGTACCCCACCTACCGATTCCCACCAACCCCCCCTCTACCAATCAATGCCCACCAACCCCCCTCCCCTTTGTTGATCCCCTAGATATAGTTAGGGGCACCTACTGATCCCCTAGATATAGTTAGGGGTAGAGGATAGTCGGCAACTCTATATCTAACCCCATCTACTGATCCCATATCAGGGCACCTCATTAGAAATGGTATGGAATAGATTGGGCCATTTGAGGGATAGCTCCTAATCAACAATGGAGTTAGACAAATGATAGGTGGATAGCCCCACCCTCCACCAATTCAAAGGACCGACCCAAACCCATCCATGATCAATACCCTAGATAGGGGATATGGCCCCCCCAAAGAGAATAATCCGATCAATGGAAAGAGGAGAGGATAGCCTCGATATGGGTGACTTAGGATAGCCTTGGTACGGGCAACTCTCTCTATTGGCACCCAACCCCAATATATCTTAGTTGGGAAGAAGAGGATTTATGCCCAACCCCTAGATAGATCCAGGGGCATCATTCCTACCCCACCACTCGATAGAGAAATGGGATTCACCCCCAACCTCGATACACTCGGATAGGTTAGGGCACCTCTCTATGGAATGGACCAGCCAAGAGGCAACGAAGTGGGCCACTCTTACCTATTGAAAGGTGGAAACATGAGCCTTCCTAGTTATATAGATTAGATGAGGCCCTAAAGGATGCAATAAATAGTTCCCCCTCTCGCCAAGAGGCAAGAAATGAACCCCTTATTGGAAGATATCTATTTGGGGATGGCCCCCAATATATAGATCTCATTGAACTCAACTCAACTTTATATGTTTGGGGTTGGCACCCCTCTCTATATATATTGGATCCCATTAAACTCAACTTTATATGGTTGGGGGTGCCCTCACCCTATATAGATCAGAGTTTCTTTGGCCCTCTCCCCACCCTATATATCTTATCTTATCTATCTAGGGTGCCCCCTATATAATATGAACCCATATATATATATATATATATATATATATATATATATAATATAAATGGGGGCGGTGCTGACCATCCAATAAATAAGCTAGGTGAGAGGCAGTGGGCAAGCCCTTTCTATCTGCCCATCTATATTTAAACTAACTATCATATATATAGAGAGGCCATATATAGAGAGAGGGGTTGGGGCTGGCCTCTCTCTATATGGGCTTAGGGTGGAGGTGCTCCCTTGTGTGGGTGGCCAAGAGAAGAATGAAGTGCCTGTGCATGATTTGGGTCTCCCAACTATAGAGGAAGTAGGCCAGATCCCTTACTATCTTTCTAGGTTGTCCGATTGGGATGAGGGTGGGTTGTTCGATTGGGATAGGGATGGTTTGTCTGACTGATCAAGACTAAATTTCCTCTAACTCCCCCTCTATAGAGTAGAAGAATAATTATTCATGTGTCGTATATCTTATCTACCTGTATGTATATAACTAAGAGGGGTGAGCATTCCAGTCATCCCAAAGAAATAAATAGGCAGGGGTGTCCCCCTCTATTTATATAGATAGTGGCCCCTCTACTTATTGGGCGTATGCCCCCCCCTTCTATTCCATAGATCTATCTAAATGGGGCCTTTCGATCACAAAATAACAATATATAGGGGTAGCCACCTGGGCCTCCCATATAGTAGAGTTCTAGATAGGGTGGCCAAATAGTAGAGTTCTATATATAGGCCAGAAAGGGTGGTTCCTCTGGGCCCCCTAATGTGGGATATATATATATATATATATATATATATATATATATATATATATATATACATATATATATATCTATATATATATATACATATATATATACACACACACACATATATATATATATACATATATATATATATACACACACACACATATATATACATATATATATATATATATATATATATATACATATATATATATGTATATATATACATATATATATACATATATATATATATATATGTATGTATGTATGTATATATATGTATATATATATACATACATATATATATATATATATATATATATATATATATAGGTTGGGTCAGTCGACTAGCTAATTGAAATAACAATATCTACGGGGAGCCACCTAGGCCTTTGATAAGATCAAGTGCGGGGAGGCACTCTACTCGGGCCTCCCATATATATAGATAAGGCAGCTAAACAATGGAGTCTAGTCTCATCGAGCACCTATCTATATAGATGGGGGTTTCCTGGGGCCTCTAATGTGGGGTCAGTTGATTGGGTGAACAGAAGGACTATGAAGTGGGTTGCATCCAGTCTCGATTGAGGAGTGCACCCTATATATCAATGGATATAGATAGGGTGGGTGTTTATTTGTATACGTGATATGAAGGGGTTGACTAGGTATATGGAGGTAGTTACCTGAATGCCTATGTATGTATAGAGGTAGGGCATAGAGAGTCTATAGAGAGGGAATGCCCAACCTTTTGAATTGAAGAGAGGAAGAGCACGAGGGGAGTTCTGTTGGGTAGGGTGTTAGGGCCATATAGAGAGAGGTAGGGTGCCTGTATAGAGAAAGGTAGATGGGTTGTTGTCTCCTCTATATGGTCGATAGATGAGATGGAGTTAGGCACCCAATAAAAATATAGAGTTGAATTATATCGTTTACGTCTGATTGACTGACTATGGGTGCCACTAGTGGTTGGGGATTGGCCATATCTATGTATGGGGGGGTAGACCTATCTATATATAGGGAGTGACCCATAGGGTATCTAACCTAGGCAACCTCTGTCCCTATCCTATCCTGTCCTCTCCTATCCTATATATAGAGAAGGGAAATGGCCACTATATATATATATATATATATATATATATATATATATATATATATATATATATATATATATATATATATATATGGGAGAGGGGAGAGGGCCCCTATATATGTCTGGGAGAGCAGAGAGGGGATCAACCCTATTCAATGGGGTGGGTGCGGGCATAGATCTATATAGATATATAGATTTCTATCAAGGTTGGGGCCTACTATATAGTAACCCAACTCTATGTGAGATGAGATGGCTATGGGCTATCTCTATCTAGATAGATATAGAGGGGCTATATTCCCTCTAGTCGGATAGGGTACACTATCATGTGTGTTTGTGATGCAAATGTGGGCCATATAGATAGATAGGCCCCCCTCCCAAATATCTATTAGATTTGTATTATGGGGTGGGGAAGGGGATATATATATATATATATATATATATATATATATATATATATATATATATATGGTGGCCCACCCCCCTCTATATAAACTAAAATCTATAGGGATAGGAGATCGCCCTATTTATTTATATAGGGTGATGCCCAGAACGGCCCTATATCTTATCTGTCTGAGACAGAAGGAGAGGTAGGGGAGGTGGTTTCCTAGTGGGATGGGGCACTCTCTACATCAAGTATGGTAACAAGACTAGATGGTTCTTCCCCATTAATATGTAGGTGTAGGGTGGTAGGGCTAGAGCGGTTCCTCCTAACTGAGGTTTAGGTATAGGTTAACTCGGCTAGAGAGAAGGGGCCCTATATATACCTAATGCTAATTCCAATGAAACTCTATCTCTATTTATATATTGTCTAATTAAACTCTAGGTTGTGGGGAATGGATCGCCTATCTATATATAGGGTGTCCTATCTCTATATCCAAATGAGAAACCTATTAGATTGAATCACTGGGATTGGACTATCTATATAAGGGGTTGATGACCTATATATAGAGGGGTCGGGATGCCCCTGTCTATATGATGGATTGAATTTAGGCCAAAATTTTATATCTAGTACCTATTGGAGGGGGAGGACAGAGCCATAGTGAGTTGAGGTTCATAGGTCCTACTCGATTCATAAATTCCCAGATCCATCTGAAATCTGCCTCCAAATATAGATAGTGGGAGATTATAGTAAATCTCTAGTCACCTATTAGCCCTCCCCTCCATATAGATATCAAAGGAAGGGATTGACCTATCCTTCCCTATATATCCATATGGCTTGTCAACTGGGGTATATGGTTATAGCTCCCTATATATCCATATGACTATGACCCTATCCTATATAGATACATAACCAGTACTAAAACCAATCTAAGGGGAGTGGGATAGGGGTGCCATAGACATGGATAGGCACCCATCAGTTTATAAGATCTAGGGTGCTCCCCTATATAGACACCCTGGAGTGGGGCTACAGGCATAGAAGGGACCTAGGGTCATATCCTTGTATTCATTCAATGGAGGTGGGGCAACCCAATTGACTCTACTCAGTTGTAGTTATGTTCTTTGGTTAGTCCCTAATGGCCAATGATAGATACCGCACCATATAGATATATCTCCTAGAGCCCCTAGCCTATATATCTATCTATAAGAGTAATCATCTATCTATGGGGTGAGTGTAGAGAATACCCCCCTCTATATAGACTTTAAACTCCCAATAAACTCTATCTCTAGACTGTGAGGATTGGATCTATATCTAGGGATAAGTATCCCTAGATATAGTTGGGGCTGGGGCCCTCGGCCTCCTAGAGAACAAAACTAGAAATTATATGGGCCAACCACCATATACATATATCTATAGAGTTTCATCGGGGATTATAGCCTATAGAGTTTGTTTATAGTTCTCTCGGGAGGCCAAGGGCTCCCATATATAGATAGGAATAGGGGCACAGATCATAGATAGATAGGGGGTCACAATATCCCATATAGATAGGAATAGGAGAGCATCCAATGCCCTAATAAACTATGCCCCCTACACTATATATCTAAACTTAATGCCCCAAATAGAATATATACCCAATGCCAATGCCAATAAACTTTATCTCTGTCTCTATTTCTATACTTTGGGAAGTGGATAGATAAATAGGGCTCTCGCAATGAAATAATCTATCCCTGTTGGTGTATAAAGAGAGGGGGTCCTCATATTCTATATGGGCTAGATGCCAGAGACCCCCTCTATATGTTGGCCCTTGAGCCATCTATACATATAGGGCTATCAACCAAAATCTATATGTCCCATTCCCAACTCCCTATATATAGATATAGATATAGATATAGATATAGATATAGATATAGATATAGATATAGATATAGATATAGATATAGATATAGATATAGATATAGACATAGACATAGACATAGACATAGATATAGATATAGATGGAGCCCATACCAATTCTATATATAGAGAGAGAGATTCAAATACAAGACCTGATTTTGGAACCCAAATACAAGTCTTCATTCCCATCCTTAGAATTATAACTATAACTATAACTAGAGATAGTTGGTCAAGCCCTATCGGTCCCTCAACTGCCTCTCCTCATATCCATAGACATAGGGGGTGGGGGAGTGGGGGTGGGGGGAATGGGATCCTATATATCTATATGGTTATTCGATCCAAGTTTCCCCTATAGCTACCTTGATGCCATGTCTCTCGAGTGATCGACTCCTTCGATCATTGGTACATATGGCCAGGATCTGGCAACAATTATAAAGCTATGGGATCACCTCAACTTCCAAGAATAGGAATATCGATCATCTTGGCATTTTGAAGGGATGAGTGGAGCCATATTTATATATATAAGGTTGTGGAAAGGAGAGTACAGAGTGATTCTTGTAGGTTTGGTTTGTTGAGGCGATCAATATTCCCATTCCATGAAGTTGAGGGGATTCCTTCAATATAGGGGAGGTCCCACCTCAAGTCTATCTAGTCAATGGGTATCAGATCGAGAGAGTGAGGATATGTTGACCTTGTTTTGGCCCTTTCTTCTTCTAGTGTGAATGTCCATCCAATGATTCGAGTCACCTTTGCTACCCTAAGGGGGAGAGGGTAGAGATGAAATGAATCTAGGATAGGATAGGATAGGATAGGGGATGTTTTGAGAGGAAGGATAAGATATATATTCCAAAACCATAAAGTCAGGGAAAAGATAGAGATGGCAAGAGAGGTGGCCCCCTCTCTATATATGGAGAGTGATGCGACCAGACTAACCCTACTTATAGGGTGCATGTTATTGGTGGTATGGGTTGGGTTGGGGTCCTTGAGCCCTATTTTTTCTTGTCTATGGATCCTCAAGGTGCAAAGTAGTAAGAGTGGCTGAGAAGGGACTCTGTGCTTCAATTCAAAACTAGGAAAGCAAGCACGTGCACTAAAGAATAGAGGATGGATGACTGTGCAATATAATACTAATTTGTGTTAGGTCATTCGAGTGGGAGACACTCACTAGCAAGGCAAACTACATGCCCATTTTAGAAATGGATCGAATGAATAGATCAATTGTGCCACTCTCGACCCCAGCTATGAGGAGGCAATGCAATATTTCAATAGTGCCCACCACGTTCCATGTTTGTTCAAAGGGGAACTCCCCTAGCCGTCCCGCACTTATCCATCACTAGTATAGATCAAACATATGGATAACAAATCATATGCATATCTATTGTCTATGTGATAAGATAGATGACACCACACCCCTATCTCCCATCCCATTCATATAGAGAGGGAGAGGGGAGAGGGAGAGACCAAATAGATAATTGGGAGAAACCACCATATTGAGTTTAATGGGCTGGTTATTTAGGAGGGCGAGAGGGAGAGGGAGGGGGTTAATCATCCATTATATACATGATACGACCGATGACACCACACCCCTATCTATCTATATATGGGGGGTATCATCCATTATATACATGATATCAATGTTAGAGTTAGATAGATATATATACCCATAGAGATATATAGCAGAGTGGAAACCTAGTCTCTCTCACCTATCTACAAATAACTATGGTAGTAGAGTGGGGGCACATCTCTCACCTATCTACAGATCATATAACTATGGCAGTCTAGTGGGGGTGGAGGCACATGCCTTAGAAACTATGGTCTTGTTATATATACATATTTGGACCTGAGTGCCCTATATATATATACCAATACCTACCCAAATCTATTCATTCTCAAATCAAAGTCTTGATCTTTCTCCAACTAGTTAAATAAAATAGATGGCCCCTATCTATATATGGGGTTGTCTCGGCAAAACCCACATGCATAACCATTCCTCTCCATAAGGATTTGAATGAGGAGGGCCATTCATCCCCCCTCTATATATATGGGGAGCCACTCTCCCTCTCTATATATAGGAAACTGAACTAAACTCAACTCAATCTATATGGTTGGGGGCGGCCCTAATATAGAGATTTTTTTTAGTCCAGTCCTCAAAACCGTTCCATCTTCAAAAGACTTATACTAGGTGGTTCAATCGTTTGTGGTTTGGTCAGTTCAGTCCCAATCCCACTGAACTGAGCATAAAATCATTGATTGTCTAAATCTATATCTCATAAATGTTCTTCCAAAGAAACTTTGTGTCATAACCATCTATTCTATTCTCTAAATGATTCTAAACACTGATGACTAATGAGCTATCTACAACCAATCGATTATATAGTCCATATTGAGGGTCAAATCTATCTCCAAATCTATGTATTTTATATATAGCATAACCGAATAGCTATAGCCTAACCAAATAGAGTAGCCTAATCAAATAGATGTGTTTAAAATCTAATTCAAGTAATTCCTGGAGCTAGAGGGTGTTTATAGCCCAACCCATATCATCTAGTTAGTGTTATAGCCCACCTGAACTAATAGAGATCCCATAGTGCAGATGGATATGAGCTACCTCTATATATATATATATATATGCCTATAACTTGACCCAGTAGCCTAACCTATAGCGTAGATGGAAATGGGCTGCCTCTACCTATATATCTACCTAACTCAGCCTAACCTTGACCTAATAGGTATAATCTATATACATATATCTACTATGTTATATATACGTATACCTACCCAAATCTATTCATTCTCGAATCAAAGTCTTGATCTTTCTCCAACTAGTTAAATAGAATAGACAGCCCCTATCTATATATGGGATTGTCTCGATAGAACCCACATGCATAACCATTCCTCTCCACAAGGATTTGAAATAGGAGAGCCATTCATTCCCCCCTCTATATATATGGGGAGCCCCTCTCCCCTCTCTATATATAGGAAACTCAACTCAACTCAACTCAATCTATATGGTTGGGGCTGGCCCTAATTATAGAGTTTTTTTTTGCCCTCCTCCCTCCCTATATAGATTGGATTGGATCATAGATATGGTGACACCCTATCTAATTTTAGATGGACCATCGAAGGATATAGAATATGGAGTAGACTTTATTCTAGCTATTATTAGAACAATGTTCGATTTGAAACTCAGGCCCTGTTTGAACTTGGCTTGTATGTACTATCCTCAGCCTCATAGACATGGTAATGATTTGTTTTACCGAATACCCACCACACCCCATCCTAATTTAGTCTAGTATCCTAGCCACATATATATATATATATATATATATATATATATATATATATATATATATAATGTATGTATATATAAATGACATGTTAGTCGAGTCCTCAGAATTGTTCAGTCTTCGAAAGACCTATATTGGGTGGTTCAGTCATTCATGGTTCGGTCAGTTCAGTCCCAATCCCACTGAACTGACCATAAAATTGACAACTGTCTAAATCTATATCTCATAAATTTTTCTTCCAAAGAAACTCTATGCCATGACCATCTATTCTATTCTCTAAATGATTTTGAACACAAACGACTAACGAACTATCTATAGCCAACTGATTAGATAGTCCATATCGAGGGTAAAATCTATCTATTTTATATATAGCCTAATCAAATAGCTATAGCCTAACCAAATAGAGTAGCCTAATCAAATAGATGTGTTTAAAACCTAACTCGAGTAATTCCTGGAGCTAGAGGGTGTTTATAGCCCGACCCATATCATCTAGTTAGTGTTATAGCCTACCTAACCTAATAGAGATCCTATAGAACAGATGGATATGGGCTACCTCTATCTATATATCTGCCTATAACCTGACCTAGTAGCCTAACCTATAGTGAAGATGGAGATGGGCCACCTCTATCTATATATGTGTTTAACCCAGCCTAACCTTGACCTAATAGCTATAATCTAAATACATATATTTGTTCTGCCATTCAGGAGCTTAGGCCTATATCTATATAGTAATTAGGTCAATAGGTTCATGCACCAAAAGGAATATTATGTAAATATGAAGATATTTGAGCCCCTTATCCTATATGGCCAAGGAGAGGTGAGGCCCTATAGTTTTATTTGGTGTACTATAGTTAGTCTGATTATTTGCCTTCGGCGGTGAATAACCCAACCATAACCAATCTGCATTGACAACAGACTATGTTAGATCCAGACAAGATGGTGGGGAAGGGGTTTTTAATCTGATGTGGTTAATGACCCTGTATAGAGGCCTGACCTTGAGTAGTGCATTAGCTACAAACATCCCTATCTATACAGTAATGTGTTGCCTTAGACAGTGAATTGTGTAAGCAATCTAGGTTACGTTGACTAAAGACTGAGCTAACTCTATAGGATAGGAATGTGGGTGTTTATGTAGTTAATGTGGTTCTCCACCTTGGCTTGGGAAACTATATGGATTAGGTTGTATAGTTCATTAACAATAGAAATGGTAATGCATTTCTCTATGCCTTAGGTAGCTAGCTGGATTAACTGCAAACTAGGAGGGTTGAAGTTGCCCCTATATCTACTCACTCTATTTAATAGATTTAATATGAATCTAAATCTCCCATATCTATATAGATCCATCAAATTAATAATATATGGGTTGCCAAAAAATATAGACCATATGCCTCCCCTCCCCTCCCCAAATATCTAGTTTTTTTGGACCTCCCCCCCTCTATACAATATGGATAGGAATGCGAGTGTTTTTGTAGTTAATGCAGTTCTTCACCTTGCTTAGGGAATCTATATGGATTAGGTTGTATGATTCATTAATGACAAAATATGGTAATTCATTTCTCTCTACATCAGGTAGCTAGTTGGATTAACTGCAAACTAGGGGGGTTGAAGTTGCCCCTATATCTACTCAATTTATTTAATAGATTTAATCTAAATCTAAATCTCCCATATCTATATAGAGCCATAAAATTAATAATATATGGGGTGCCAATAAAATATAGGCCATGCCTCTCCCCTCCCCTTCCCATAAATATCTAGTTTTTTTAATCCCCCCCTCTCTCTATATATGGGGGGGGGGGGGGCTCTATTCAATCTGGTCCATGGTTCCCTGTCTAAACTATGGCAATCTCATTAAACAGCTATGGGGTCGATTGAATAGATATTCATCAATATCAATTGTTGCCCTATATATATGGGGTTGATCAGATAAATAGGGCTTCTCTCCTCTTGATATAGGGGGTTGGGGTTGAGGAGCCCTATCCCTTACCTAGATAAACGAACTAGATAGATAAGATATATAAGTGGTGGGGGCTTGTTGACCCTAACTCTTTAGTGAGTAGAGGCAGTCGAGTGGACTCTCTATAATGAATAGGGGTTCTATAGAACATATCATGATTGACTAAAGCCCAACCCCTCACGGGCTTTATATATCTAGTTGAATCCCTCTCCCAGCTATTATAGACTAAGAAATGTGAGCCATATATAGATAGGGTGAGGCACCCTATATATAGATATCGAGTTGAGGGTCTGTATCTATATATGTGGCTGAGGCCCTATATATATAATGGGGGTTGAGGGATCTGAGGCCCTATATAGATATATGGTGCTTCCAATCCTATCTAGGGGGAGGGATGAGTATGTATATTAGTTCCCCTATCGATATATATGGTGCCATATAGATATATAGGGACCCCCTATATATATATATATATATATATATATATATATATATATATATATATATATGTATGTATATATATATATATATATATATTGGGTATATAAGGCTTGTAGAATCTATATGGGGAAAACTTCTTATCCTTGCATACAATATATATATATATATATATATATATAGGGCTAATCTCATAAATATATATAGAGAGGGGAAACCATATAGTTATAGGGCTTATCTCATATAAGACTTCTTATCCCTTACCCTATATATAGAAGGGGCAAGGGAGGGCGAGGGGGAGGGGGAATCATATAGTTATAGGGATTAATGCAACATAATAGTTTACAATGTTGGTTGCTTGCCACTGGCCCCAACTCTATAGTGAGTGGGGTTGGTGGGTTGGCAGGTTGGCTCGAATCAGATTGGGAGCACCCATAGAACATAAGAGACTAACGTATATATATGGCTTGCATCTGTCTATATAGAGGGGAGTCAACCTATATATATATATATATATATATATATATATATATATATATATATATATATATATATAGGGTCATCTATTCATCATAATATATTGATTGAATCCCATCCCATTAGATAATTCTATATTGATGATTATATACGTAACATGATCGACTCTTTATGTAATACAATGTATGGAATCTATGTTTGAGTCTAAGATTGATCATTGATGTTAGGCAAGCACCGAACATACATATATTATATTTACATATATAACACAAACAATCTGATCTTTTGTATTGTAATACAATATATACATGTAAAGAGATGGATTCAGTATTTGCAGGGCAAGCAGACAATCTATACGAGTTGAGGAAATGGAAATGGATAAACTATATATAGATGGTGCGGGGGGGGGGGGGGCTCTAGTATTTTATAACTATGTTAGGCCCAACCCAATGCTCTGGCCAGTTGAGTGCCTAGCTAGGATTTATCTATGGTTGTAGAGGATAAATAGGGCCAGTCGAGTGCCTAGTTATGTTATTTATCCATTTGGACTAGGGATTGCAGACCCTATCTCTAATCACTCCATATGGCATGGGGAAGGTGGGGGGAGTGGATGTGCCCTTTGGATATGAGGTTGAGGCAAGACACTCTATGTATGGTGGAGTGGAATGAAGTGAAATCTTTCTTTCCTATCTAGATAGTTGGATTTGAGGCCCTATAAATATAATGTGCCCTATATAGATATATTGCGCTCTCGCTCCTATCAAGGGGAAGGGGTGAGTATGTATATTAGTTTCCCTATCTATATATATGGGGTCATATATATATATATATATATATATATATATATATATATATATATATATATATATATATATATATATATACACACACACACACACACATATACATATACATATATATATGGGATGAGCCCTATATATACATATGGTATGCAAGGATAAAAAGTTTTCCCCATATAGATTCTACAAGCCCTATATACCCCATATACAGATATAGGGGGTCCCTATATATAGACACACACACACACATACACATATATAGAGAGAGGGGGGAACCATATAGTTATAGGGCTTATCTCATATAAGACTTCTTATCCCCTACCCTATCTATAGAGAGGGTGAGGGAGGGCGAGCAGGAGGGTGAACCATCTAGTTATAGGGCTTAATGCAATATAATAGTTTACAAGGTTGGTTGGTTTCCACCGACACCGAATCTATAGTGAGTGGCATTAGCAGGTTGGCTCAGGTCAGGTTGGGAGCACCTATAGACCGGAAGGGACTACCATATATAGATGGCTTGTGGCCATATATATAGAGGGGGGGCAGCCTCTATAAATATAGGGTCATCAGTTCATCAGAATATATTGATTGAATCCCATCCCATTGGATAATTCTATATTGATGATTATATACGTAACATGATCTGATCTTTATGTAATACAATGTGTGGAATCTATGTTCTAGTCTAAGATTGATGATTGATGTCGGGCGAGCACTGAACATACATATATAATACAGACAATCTGATCTTTTGTATTGTAATACAATATATACATATAAAGAGATGGATTCAATATTTGCAAGGTAGACAAATAATCTATATGAGTTGAGGTGATAGAAATGTATAGACTATAGATAGATGGGGGAACTCTAATCTTCTATAACTAAGCTAGGCCCAGCCCAATGCTCTAGCTTTGTATACATAGATATAGAGTGCTTGATCAACTCTATCTATATGGGTAGGGGTAGTCAATAGCCATCTAGATCAATCTATGGTTGTAGAGGAGATATAGGGCCAGTCGAGTGCTTAGTTATGTTATCTATCCATATGGACTAAGGACTATCAACCCTATCTCTACTCACTTCATATTACGGTGTGGGGGGCAAAGTGGGGGGAGGATGAGCCCTTTAGATATGAGGTTGAGGAAAGATAGTCTATCTATAGAGGAATGGCATGAAGTGCAATCTTCCATTCCTATATAGATAGTTGGCTCTAGTCCCCCCTCTTATATATCTTATAGAATAGAGAGAAGGGGTATAAATAGGGTGGGTGGTTGTGATTGATCTATAATAGAGTGGAATGAAGTGAAATCTTTATTTCCCTATCTAGACAGTCTATACATAGTCAGATCTAGTCCCCCTCCCCCCCCCATATATCTTAGAGAATAAAGAGATGGGATACAGATGGGGTGGGCATTTATGGTTGATCTATCTAGATGGAGATGGAGTTGGTAGGAATTAATGATGATGGGGCCACAGGGGTTCAATGAAATCAATGTCTATGTGCCTCGAGGGTTATGGGGTTATAGAAAGAAACTCTATTGGTATTATTTTGGGGCAAAGGATCACTCTTATTTCTATATAGATATACTAGCTTTGCACCTTATCAGCCAAAGCCTCCATCAGGGAGAGATAGAGATCAATGGGAATGGTATTCAATAGGATTTTCCCTCCTCATACTCATACTCTTGTGCTTGGTAGACATTGGCATCAATGCACCACCCTTCCCCCATCTCCCCATTTATATGTTTATTTGTGCCAAGGTGAAGGAATTAGGCATTCGAGGCTCTCCATATCGAGTTTCACTTCCCAAATTTGGGGAATTTGACCAATGTCGATGCCAATGCCCCCTATATATCTAAACTCAATTTTGGGGATACATCATATATGGATGTGAATGTGAATATGAATAAGGATGGGGTAGGGCCCAAAAGGGATAACGCACTGACCATCTATTTTTATCTTTATCCAATAAGAGTTGATCTATATAAAAGATCACTCACCATGATTTGGATCTAGATCTATGGAATCAACCAGATATAGAGAGTAATCTAGATAATTAGGAGAGATAGATCAGATTGGATGGATGGAGAGATAGATGGGTAGGGTCGACCCCCTCTCTTGAGACTAAACCATAGGGTTGGGCATAGATAGAATATGCAACAGATCCCAACCTATATTTATCATATATGCCATGGGGGGGCCAAGTCCCATCTATAGATAAATATAGAGAGGACCGAATCAATATAGAGTTTAGGGTGCCCCCATCTATATGTAGATAGGGGAGATGCTGGTAACTACATCGCATCACATTGCATCATATCTATTTATGCTTGGCTGAGGCCCTAGATATATGGCACCAAAAGCCTCTATATAGAGTAAAGAGTTAGGGATATATAATCTATAGAGTCTATAGTTTTTGGGAGATCCATCTAGAGATTGAGCCCCTATCTCTACTCCCCCATCTCGATATTGGGGGGCGACAATTCTCTTTAGACTATCTAGTTATCTATCTTAGGGATCTAGATGGGGTAGGTATATCTAATATATAGATGGATAGGGCTAAAATCAATTGAGTGCCCCACATAGAGTCTAGTTGGCCCATCCCCTCATCCCCCTCTAAGTTTTGTTTTGATCTATGGGGGGGTGGGGCCTATCTAGTGGATCACCCTCTTCTAGGCCCCTATATATAAGAAATCGCTCATGACACTTATATAATAGATATTTTAAGAGGTGGAACTAGAGTATCATTTAAATCATTTCGTAGAGAGTATAGTATAGGCACTCTCCAATATAGAGTTGAATTGAGTTTAAATATAAAGGTAGAGGTAGAGTGGCCATATATTCTCTATAGTTGAGTTTGTCGGATTGGAGTGTGCCCATTTCCATTTATTGTATATAGTCACTCTATCGATTGAGAGAAAGTCAAGTCTCCCATACCATATAGATATAGATAGGGGCCCTCCCAAATAGAATATATATAGGGCATGGTATATATTAGAGTTAGTTTAGTTTATATAGAGGGCCCAAAAAACTCTATCTTGGGGGGAGGCCAAAAAAAACTAGATATTTGGGGAGGCACAACCCATATTTATATATAATGGATATGATGGCACCCCCCAAATATCTAGTTTTTTTGGCCTCCCCCCAAGCCCTACATATCTATTTGGGCCCCCCTCCCTATATATATTATCTTACCTATATGGTGGCCCTCTCCCCTCTATATAAACTCAACTAAATTATATGGGATATGGACCTATATATCTATCTGGCATTGAATTGATGCTAGTGAGTTATATACATAACATGAGTTAATGAGGTGGGCCCTATCCACCATCTAATATATGGTATGGTATGGTATGGTATGGTATGGTCATTATGGAGAGGGAGAGGTTGGGGTAGGCATATAGATATATGGGTAGTCAGGGATGCTCTATCCCTGATCGGACACCCTTAGAATTTATAGGGCAAGAACAACTATTCTATTAGCCAGGTACGACTTTGTTAACACACTATACTGGATCAGACTCTACCACTCCCAACCCCCTATCTATTTGGTTGTAGTGCATGTGTGGTGATAAGATATAACATAAATATATAGAGGTGCAAACTAATAGATGCAGTCAGAAGGCACTCAACTGACTAGACTATATATCTTATCTCTATATGATATGGCAACGGACCCCCTATATATAGAGCCCATCTCTATTTAAACTCAACTCAACTTTATATGGTTTCCAAAAAAACTATATACAGTTGGGGGTGGCCTTCCCCCTATATATTCTAGTTCTGTTGGCCCTCTCCCCAAGCCCTATATATTTATCTATGGCCTATCTATCTATATGGTGGCCCTCTCCCCTCTATATATAAATATATCTATAGAGTTATATGGGATATATAGGCTATAGTTATAGTTATAGTCATAGCCATAGCTCCGCTCGACAAGCCGATGAATGATAGGTCAAATCTGACTGCCACTGCCACCCATCACCCATATATAGATAGGAGAGCATTAAAGAATGCCCAACTATGCATGTCGGTTGTGAACATGTCAATTGTCTAATATATATGTTTTTGACACCTCTATAACCCTATCTAAACACGGGGGCACTAGCCACATCTATAGAGAATAAAATAGATATGCAGGTAGATAGGTAGGCCTACATCGGTATAGGTAGGCGGTCAACAAGGGGAGTGCCCTCTAGACTCTAAATAGATAGGGGCCCTAACTATAGATAGTCTTCCTCCTTGTATATGGATAGGCCTCCCCCAAAATAGAATAGAACTACTTGAGCCTCCCTCTATTCAATCCCCTCTCCAACCAACTCTGCACGAACCAGCCATATCCCATATCTATTCAAACTATATGTTGGAGTGGAGTTAGTTCAACTTATATAGCCCCATCACCCCCTCTGAGAAACCACTCCCTAGCCCTAGATCCATAGATCAAGAGAGGAGATAAGCCACTCCTCTCCCCAACAAGGAACCACCTAACCCATCTCTATATCAATATGATAGGGGCCCCAGCTATATATAGATCAAACTCCCTAATAATATACTATAAGGGTAGTCAAGCTCCCCTTATTGCTTGATATCGATAGGTACCTGATTATAGATGACAATTTCATAATGGATGGCCCCTATAGATATATGCCCTGCACCATATCTTATAATTTATAAATAGGAGTTGGGCGTATATATATATTCCATGGGTGACCCGAGCCCCCCCCCTCTAATATATTATAGATATGGTAGGGCAAGATAGTCCCTATCTATTATATGGCATGGATCACCTATAAATAAGCAATAATATATGGCACTGCCATGGGATGGTATATATAGATAGTCAAGCCATACCAATAGGTATATAGATAGTCAAGCTCCCCATATTAGATATACTATAAACTGAGGCCCATACCAACCCATATTAGTGGCACATGGGCCCTAGATGGATAGATATGTTGAGGGATAGGGTCCTCTCTAGGTAGTCCTCACTAATGATCGTGATCAGTAGCTATCTCTAGCTATATGAGGGTGGGGGCAAGGTAGTCGCCAAATATAAAGATAAGGAACAACTTCTTGAACCTCAAATCAAGTATGTAACATAGGCTAGGTCATGTTAGGTTATATGGAGAGGAGCCCTATATATGGGGGTGATGTAGTTATATACAAGGGGATGCGATCGAGGGGCCCTATATATTAATTATCTGGGTGCCTATTTCCTTTAGGTAAAGATCCGGTTAGGTCAAACTATAGATGTTATGCACCCCTCCCCTACCCCTCTATATAGGTAGTCCTAACCTAACCTAACCTATATTAGAGGAGGATGAAGAGGTTGAGGGTGGATCTATATAGATAGTGGACTGACCTCATGATGATAAATTGGTCCATGTTAAGATCGATCACATCACATCACATCATAGGGATCCAATCTTTGCTATGCTTGGGAGGACCTATTCTATATTAAACAATCGATCAGATGAATGCAAGATTTTAAGTGGTATGAGTTCTTTATATTAGTTGGCCATCCTCTCTCTCTATATATATAGGCATGCGAGTAGATCGAGGACTCATCTTAGCACCTTTAAGAGGGAAATAGATCCCGCCCGTCACCATCTCATCTTGTCATCACCATCTCATCCTGCCATCACCATCTCATTTTGGTCTTCACCATCTCTTTGGTGGTTGTTTTATTCTAGTCCCCAGTCTTATATAGACTAGAGACTATATAGAGTGGATGGGTTGCAATCACTTCACTATAGTGTGGTCCACTCATGTGTAGATATAGAAATCTATATCTAGAGGTGATCCCCCCTCTATATATGGATTAATAGGATGATAGGTGATAGATTGACTATAGCCAGCCCTTAAGAAAGGGCTACTTCAGATTAGATAGATCCCACCCAATCCCTATATATCTATCTAGTAGGGCCCCTAAATAGTTCAGGCCATCAACATATATCTAATATATAGTGGGGAGATCTATATCTATATGGGAAGCTCACCAACCGGACTAGAGTTCAGCCATAGCCACCACCTCTCCCCTCTATTATATATGGTAGATATGGCAATAGCCTATAACTAAGGGGTGGGTTGAGGGCCACTCCTAGGTGGGCGATCTTTATAGAGAGAAACCCAATGGCCTACTTTCCTTGGGAAACCCAGATGAGGGTAGGGATCTCTAGTCTAGTCAGCACTCATATGTATATTTTATAGAGGATGAGGAAGGGAAAGAACACTGTAGCAGAGTCTACAATGTTGCTTGACCATCTGGACCCCTATATAGATAGGCCAACACCCTATATATAACTAACTCAACTATGGCCCTATAATTGGCATTGTATAAAGATAGATACTTGAGCACCTATATCTATATCTGAGTCAACCCCCACACCACATAGATCTATTATATCGCCTATCGATTGGTTTCTATCTCTAGGGGGTGTAGAGTAGTAGGCTTGGGTACCAATATATCTATATGGGGCCATTATCTATAATATGGGTCATGAGGATAATCAATATTGTATACATAACATGATGATGAAGATGGGGAAAATAGAAGCTTGTTTCCCTTGGTTACTAATCCTCAACCTGGCCCATATAGATAGAGGGGGTCGAGTGCAGAAATAGACTCTAGTCGATCAAGCCTCGTGTCGACTATATAGATATCTAGGGCTTTTAGGTTGAGAGAATCAGATCTATATTGTTGATGCTATGGATTGCACCCTTGAAAGAAGGCTTGGCTTCTCTCTTCCACACAGCACAATGGAGAAAGAAGGCTTGGCTTCTCTCTTCCACACGACACAATGGAGACTCCCCTCTTGCTGTAGGTTTAGCAAAACTGAGGGGAGAATCTCTAGATAAGGGCTAGCTCCCTTTGATGCATCTCTGAGGTCTTTCACTACTATTGCTAACAATGGGGGGTCAAAAGGGAGAAGGATATAACCAAAATAGAAATTATCTAAATGGTGATGCACCAAATGATTTTGATCTACTCAGCTATTTTATCACTTCAGACCAAAAGGGGGTGAACAGATACTCTATTTGATAGAAAGACTACACTGTAGGGAGTTTTAATAGGGGGCTTAATGAAGATGCACAAAAAATGAACTTACCACAAGCGCTATAGAAAACACACTATTAGATAACCACTCTTTTGTCTCTATGCTTCAGATGCAGCACTTCCTATTAACCTGCAAAAATGGTGCTTTGGCTACACTAAGAATGTTGGTGTCAATTTGTGAAAGCATCAAGCTAAAAATGACTAAGCATAGAATTGATACACAGACACACTCAAAAATATATCCAGCCAGATACAGGTAAAACGCATTCTTATTAATCAAAGGTAAAATTTTGGCAGGGCTTTGCCTTACAAAATGAGAGATATCCTTCTCAACTGAGAGGTTACAATATATATAGCATGAAGGAAAAGACTTTGGCACTTTCTAGAATAAGCGGCCCATGCTGTGTTGAATACATTGAAAAGAGGAAACTACTGAAGGGACCATGCTATGGTAGTCACAAGTGTTGACTTTTGGTGCTTAACTCATATTAAATGTCACTGCAAGAACATGGGTCTCACGTGACTGTCTGCTCATTAATGTAAAATGAGGGGGAAATGGGCCATTTTATTGAATGCCCGCGCTCCCCTTGGTGGCCACTTGTTTCATTCACAATCATAACTCCTTGTGCTGACACTTTCTATGCCACCTAGGTTGTTGTATTTGTTCTTGCATTTGGCTTTTGTCCTTTTCTGGCTCTTTGCCCTTCGAGGCTATTTTTCATCATTTCTTGGCTCTTCGGGCTTCTTTCTCAGCAATATTTTCCTTTTGGCCTTAAGGCCTTTGAATTCCTTTAGGTTCACACTTATGAATTCTTTCGGCTTCTCTTCTAACCCATTTCCATGCGTGGGCCCATCTTTAAACATTTAAGAATCAATGGCTATTTCATTATCCTAAATTTGACGTCTACGGGGACATCACCAGACATTTGAACCTCCAATGACTGGTTCGCTACGCTGAAGTTGATGTCCTTGGGCCCTTCACCACTTTGGTAATTTCTTCAGCCTTTTGTATTCCTTCGTGCTTTTACAATTGAACCTTCCCAAAGGGAAGGTGTCCCTTTAGAGCTTGGAAAAGGTCCATTATTTGGTCGTTGAGAGCCCTTCACAAGGGCACTTACCCTTCGATCTCCTTTGGTCATCTCAATTCCTTCAGACATTTTGCCCGAAGGAAAACCTGCTTTCATTTCTTAGCCTTTTTCTTTCAGTCTTTTCCATTGACAAATTCCTTCAGACAAAATTCTGAAGGAATTTGCCTTTGCTCCTTCCTTGTATTTTCCTTTGGACATTTTGTCTGAAGGACCTTTGCCTTTTGCCATGGATTTCCTTCAGAAAAAAGTTGAAAGGAATCCTTTGCCTTGCTCACTTTCCTGAATGTGTTTACTACCCTCCACAAGGGCATCTTGAGTCCAAAATTGCCCTTTGGATCTTTCTTGAATAGTCCAATTTTCAACCTAACTACCCTCTGCAAGGGCACTTTGTCTTTGGAGCTTTGTAAAAGACTTGCATTCTTTGAACTGGCCCATCCCTTTGCCAAAAGGCTTGTCCAAGGCAATTGCCCAAAGTGAAATAAGCCCCATATCAGGCTGAGAACCTACGGGTCTTAGATATTTCAATTTTTCATAAGAATAGGGCTATTGCAAAGGGAAATGGAGCATTTGTAGTAAGGTGGATGCATCCAAGACTGACACACAAGACATCATGGAAAGAAAAGAGAGCGATTTTTTAGCCTGTAGGACCAAAATGGTCAACATATATCTAGGGGAATCTATGTTATCCCTCTCTTGTTGAATTGGTTGAGTGCCCATATAAAGATAGGGTTGGGCACTCGATCCACTACCCCATATGCCCCACTCATCATACTATAGAATTATGCCCCACTCTAGAGTCGAGTCTCAAATCCCACTCTTATATATCTATCTGGACCCCCTCCCTATATATCTTATCTATCTAGGAGGATTTGAAGATTCCAGATAGATAGGGAGGGGGCTCACCCCATCTAAATAAATAGGCTATAGAGATCTATCACCATATAAGATAAGAAAGTATGACCAACCCCTATCTTTTATCTGGCAATAGTCTCTGCTCCAAATAGATAAGATAAGATATATAGGGAGGAGGAGGTCCAAATAATTGGGAGGTTGGGGGTGGCCCTCCCCTTCCCCTATTGATCTAATCTATATGGCTTGACCCCATATCTAGATTCAGAGGCCAAGGGGAGGGGGAGGAGGAGGTTGGTTGCCTAGAGATTAGATAGGTGGAAAGGCATATACAATCCCTATCTAAATAGAGGGGGGTCGAACAGGTTCATTTTAGATGGGTCAGTTGGTATATCAAGGTTGGTATGGAGAGGTTGGTATGGAGAGATTGGTATCGATAGGTTGATATGGAGAGGTTGGTAAGAGCTATCTATGTTACAGTTTGGTACACTTGTATTCCCTCTATATACATGATATGACTGATATACACATTCCGCTATCTACTTATCTGGAGTGAGCCAAATAGACTAGCTCAATATCTAAATAGCTAGATACGTATGCTAGCTCCACCAAGCACCCATAGATAGAGATATGGCCTTCACTGATGGATATCAACTCTAATATATATATATATATATATATATATATATATATATATATATATATATATATATATATATATATATATAGATGGGGGCACTGAAGCCTTCACTACTAATTGGATCCTCAATCCATGGTATATATTTGAGTTTAGATATTAAATCTCAATTTCTATATGGGGTGGGGGTAGGGATTAGGGGGAAAAGTATATAGTTTCATTAGGTATATATTCACTATAATAGATAGAGATAGAGGGCATGGCAAGATAGAGATAGAGATAGAGTTTATTAGATTGGATTGGATTGGGAATTTTGAGTTTATATAGAAAGGGTTATTCGCTACCTATATATAGAGAGAATTATATATATATATATAGACTAAATCCCTATATATAGATATAGTAATGGCAATTGACTACCCCATAGAGAGAGAGATAGGGGGACTCTAGAGAGATCAGATCGTTCATGGGGAGTGGAGCTATGGGAGATGAGGAGGAACTACTATCTCTTTCTCTATAGCCTAGTGACTACAACTATATATCCCTGCCAACTATCTATATCTATAGGCTAATGAGAGAGGAAGATTGATAAGAAGAGGGCACATTTGATGGGGTTGGCCAAAAATAACTCTATATATAGGTTGGGACTGACGACATCTACCCTATCTATATATGGTAGTTAACACCCTCTATATCTATTTATCTATGATATGGTGACAACCTCTGATCTATAGTTGTAGATGGGGATGGGGAGCCTACAACTATATACTATTCTTAAAGGCTGAGAGATCAACCAACTATCCTCGATTGGGATACATTGAATTGACTGGCTATCCTTGATTATAGGAGGGCCATTGATCCGCTATATATCTATATGTGATTGAAATACTAGTCCCCTATATATCTATATGGGATTGAAAGCCTAGGGCCGATTGATTCAGATTGACGATCAGCTAAGAGATGTTTGATTGGGCCATATAAAGATATAAAGGAATGATCAGAAGGAAAGGATAAGCCTTATACTTCTATATGCTGACCCCATATATAGATAGGACCAATGAAGGCCTGTATAGTTTGTATCAAACCTCTAGATTCAGTCAAGTGCCAATAAATGACAATGGGAGCGGGCCTATCTATATCTATGCCCTCGTCCTCCTCTCCAAATAAAACATAGGTGCAAGTTCCCTATATATGATCCCATATATATATATATATATATATATATATATATATATATATATATATATATATATATATATAGATAGATAGATAGATAGATAGGCAAAGACTCCCTAACACCATATATATATATATATATATATATATAGGCAAAGACTCCCTAACACCTTCTAGATAGATGTATGGGCCTCCTAGATAGATATATATAGAATAGATAGGGACAGGGGAACAAACACTCAACCCAAATGCAACAACTCCTCACTACACACTCTTTACTCACTAACTACAAACCAAGGTGTTCTTTACTAGCTCCAACACACTTTCCACTCACTAACTGCAAACCAAGGTGTTGCAATAGACCTAACAACCCAATACTCCCCTTCAAAGTGTACAAACACCACTATTGTATATATGATCCACCATATACATAGATAGGGCATTCGGTAACTGTAGTTTGCAAACGAATTCTTGATTGCGTTACTAACTTCTGCCATTGGGTTAACAACCAACAAACCAATACAAATTGCCATTTGTCTTACAACATATTTATGCCATTATAGAGTTATCAAGAATTGGATAATCGGTTTAAAACCAACATGTGCAATTAGGTATGAATAATAGAATAGATGTAAAGCAAGGGCTCGACCCACCCAAAATGATTATAGACGTAGGGCACCCCAGCTAGACTAGATAGCGAAGGCTCTTTAGCCACTCCACCTATAGGCTCTTGTGCCTCCTCGACACTTCCCCTCCCCTCACCTCCCCTCTATGTAGATGGGATGGGATTAATAAATAGGGGTAGTAACCTAGCTATCCATCTGACAATCGATCAATCAATGATCAATACGCTGATGGGAAAATATCAACAAGACTATAAATTCCTTTAGTGATCAATGTTAGATTCAGGATTGACCATAATCTCAATCAATGCCTTACCCATATATGGGGCCCCCTATCTTATTTATCACTCCGCTTGAGTGCATTCTTCTGTATTCGGGATATTGGTTAGGTTATTCATGGGCCATAGCATATATAATAAAGGGGGGCCATTGCCATATCTATAAGATATATAGGGAAGGGGGTCCATCCCATAGATAGAGAGGGGGAAAATATATATGGATTTGTGGGATTGGTAGTGGGTTAGGCATACACTACGGTAGTGGTAGGGAATAGTGGGGAATTCTAGGCCACTACACTATAGTATGCCACTATACTTTATACCATAGTGATTGACTACCAAAAGCATATATATTTATTCTACCATGATTGAGGATGCAATTAGTTGATTTTCGAATGGTCTATATATGCAATATAGGTTAGTTATGTATATCAAATGCAGAACTGTGATGTGATGAAGGGAAAGGTGAACTAATCATAAGGGGACTAAAGGCCCTAATTGGTGACTCAAGGTCAATCCCTAGCTCCCTAGCTCATATGGACTTGGACTGCATCACCCCTATATATATATATATATATATATATATATATATATATATATCTTGGAATGAAGGAATATATATATATATATATATATATATATATATATATATTGAAAGGGAGGAAGGAATTGCCATATATATATACATATATATATATATATATATATATATATATATATATATATATATATATATATATTGGAATGGAGAAATGAATCACCATATATATATAATATAAAAAGGAGGGATCCAGAATCCCATATCTATCCTTTTTATGGGGTGGGGGGGTGCATATCTATATATAGGGCTAAATTTATATATGGGGTGGGGGTGCCAATGCCAATATATATATCTTGGAATGGACTAAAATAGAATGGAAATTATATATATATATATACACACACACACACACACACACACACACGCATGCGCACGCGCGCGCTGCCATATATCTAGAGGTCGTAGCACATATGATTGATATATGTGAGCACATAGTCCTGGTCCTGCAAGCTACCTCTCAATCTCTCACCGTGCATATCTATCCTACCCTATACATCTATGGGGGGACATTACTCCTATAGTTCACATAAATGCCATGCCTCCCTCCATATATATATGGTCAATTCCCCCCATCTATATATGCATATGTATAGTATATAATCCTATCTCATTGAAGTCGATCGAGGGTCCTCACCTAACCTAATTATGGGCCTATCCCTCGATCTACTCAGCTATATGGAGTAAGGTGTTATAGCTATATAATAGGGATGGGATTGAGGGACCCCTATCTAGGGGATATAAGATCAAGGGAGAGGGACATGCTCTAGAGCTATGCCTAGATTGTATGGGGTCAATAGGGTAGTGGGTTCCTTGGGTATATATAATTATTAGGAGCTAATACAGATAGTAAGAAGTTACAGTGGGGGATCGATCTACCAATCCAGAGGTATGAATAAGAAGTAATCCATGGGAATAGCCATGCCTGATCCAAGGATAATGGGTGGTATTGATCTCTAGATAGAATTAAAAGGGTGGTATGGTAGTATGGTACGAATCCATGGTCATGGATTCTCTCTAGATCGATCATGAAGCCGTTCTCAGTAGGTTGTCAGTTGAGTGGTATATCTAGTCAGGGTTGGTGGACTCCCCATATAGATATAGATCTCCCTACTAGATAGATAGATAAATAGATAGACATATGTTGTTGGCCTATCTATTTGGGGGTGGGGGAGTGTCCCTCGAGATAGATAAATCCTTACCAGTTGGGTTATCATAGAGATAGATAGATAAATCCTTTTGTCAGTTATCAGCCTCCACCCCATAGATAGATAGATTATTAATTATATAGTCACACATAGAGTCTAAAGAATGGCCCTAGACATAGTTGGCTCAACCAATACTCTATTCATTGGAATAGGGGATCCCTACATATTATATGGGGTTGATCAGAAATATTGATGACTAGGGAAGTTGACCTCATCTCCCAAATATATACAGGGGCTGTCTCCCTCTATATAATAAGGTAGGGAAGGGGTTTTGAGCTCAGATGTGGCCATATAGATCCATAGGTTCTTGGCCATCTACTTATGAAGAAGGTGTCCAACCCCATATAGATTCATTCCCCTCATAGACCATCAATTCATTGATCATTTCTCTAGCCACGAGATGATTTATATATAGGGGACGCGAGATCCATAACATAATAATAGATAGGTAGATTTGGAGTGCTCCCCTAACTATTATATGGTATTGATAATTTCTCATGGGATAGGGCCATCTGTCTATAAAGAATGTGACCCCATAGAATAGATAGGGCCCCTCACCCCCCTTGCCCTCACCCACCCTCTATGTGTGTGTGTGTGGGGGAGAGGGGATCTTATCTATAGGTGATCCATATTTATGAGGACTCACATGTTTCTAGCCAAGGGATGGGGCCATCTATATATAGGGGACTCACATGGGTTCCCTCTTAAGAGATTTCATGATTGATCACCTATAAATAATATATGGCTAGCCACAAAATGGGGCCATATATATATATATATATATATATATATGGGACTCGACCTCCATAGAATATATATGTAGGGGAGGGGGCACAGTATATATTAGTTAAGATATAGAGTTCACTATGCTCACCCCATAGATAGACTATTAATTAAATAGAAATTACTTTCATTGGCCCCTAGATAGATATAAAGGCTATATGGGATTTATAGATAGGATAGGGCCACCCTTGATCTGAGTGCCTACCTATTATCTATCATTTCAATATCCATGTAATGACCATCCAACACATAAAGTTATAGATAGGGGTGCCATATATCTAATCTATATAGGGAGTCAACCCCAATCCCTCTCTATCTCTCTCTCTCTCTCTCTCTCTCTATATATATATATATATATATATATATATATATATATATGGCCTCTATATATATATGGGAGTCAGTTTAAAGTTTAGAGTTTATATAGAGGGGGGAAGGGTAGAGGAGGGGCTCTCCATATATATAGAGAAGAGGTGATGAAAATATATAGTTTTTTTTGCTTCAATCAATCAATAAATCAATCTATCTATAGGGGATGGGGGAGGGCCAAAAAAACTATATATATCTACCCCTCAGCATAGAAAATACTACCTAACTCTATATATAGGGTTGATATAAATGGCTCTTGAGAAGTTGAACCATATAGTTAGTATTTAAGGGATATATAGATGGATACGGTGCCAACCACATCCCTTATATAGAATAGATAGGGGGCTGGACTTGGGATGCTGAGCCATATATAAATCACTCTAATATGTGCATGAATGATTGATCTCCTATGTACTTATCTAGCCCCCTCTATATCTATATATATGGGAGATAGGGCACGCACTATATATCTATATCTTGCATGATTATAGATTAGATAGGGGGCCACTCCCTCTCTCCCACATATATAGAGGGGCCATAGATTGATATAGATAGGGTGATCGATAGATCAAGGTATTCCCTCAACCCCAATCCCATAGTATAGATATTTGATCTCAAAGGCCGACTATAGAGATAGAGGCCATTTCCATCTATATAGTCTAGAGGGCCTTATATATGGGGAAACTATAACTTTCTCCCCAAAGATAAGATATATAAGGCCTCCCCACCCCCACCTCTCCTCTATAGTGGTGTTTGATTATATCTTCTCCATATAGACTTGTAGGCCATTAGGATTCTTTCCTAGATATAGTTGGGATGGGCATAAAAAACCTCAATTCAGAATTAGATATACTATAGCCGCTGACTAGATCTATATACATAACATGAATCCTATGATCGCATGAATCAAATAGACTACTCCCTCTCCCTAACCCTATAGAGGTGGGTTTGATCGATTCCTTAGAGTTTTATCTAGCCCCCTTCTATATAGATAGGAGATAGGGCATGCCCTATATATCTATATCAAATTGGGGGTCCCCATGATGAGGGATTAGATAGGGGTTGGATAGGGCATTTAAGATCCCCTATTTAGATAAATATGGTGACCCCCTTATCTCTGTATGGGGCATCTCGGCACTCCCCTTACCCTATATAGAGATCTTATCTGGAAGGGGAGGAAGTATTGAGAGATCTGCCTATATATGCCATAGACAAATATGGTGACCCCTTTATCTCTATATGGATCATCTTGGCACTCCCCCTACCCTATATAGAGATATTATCTAGAGGGGGAGCAAGTATCGAGAGATTTATCTATATATATATATATATATAGAGAGAGAGAGAGAGAGAGAGGGTTTGAGGGGTGAGTGTATCAATCGAGGGCCTCTATCTAGACTCAATATCTATATCTAGGCTTGAGAGAGATATACAGTAGATTGGAGGTCCTTTTCCACTCTCTATGGGGTATGCCCCCCTTCCCTATATAGATCATAAATATGGCCAACAACCCTTTAAATGATCTATATAGGGAGGGGGCACCCCATAGAAAATTGATAGGGACTCAGCCATATCCAATCCAATCCAATCGATATAGGGAGGGGGGAGAAGGGAGGGGGAGTCCCCTTCCACTCTCGAATGTGCTCTACTGATTGATGATCAATTCCTAGTTGATCATATATAATGAGTGTGAGTGTGCCTATATATCCATGGGGGGGTGTTAAAGGCATCAACCGGTGACTAGTGACTGGGGATAAATAAATTAGAGAGAAGCAGAGATGGGTGGAACACATCAACTTGACTGTCTTGGTTGAGACCCCCTATATAGATAGGGCTCGACCCAATGGCACGAGGGCCTATCTACCATATAGAGATAGGGGCCCTCAGCCTTTTAAGATAATGATATCTAGATGTCGATGCATATGCATATGCATATAGAGGGGAGGGCCATAAATATCTAGTGGCCCTCAGCCTCCCCATATATATATATATATATATATATATATATATATATATATATATATATATATAGGCTTCCAATCAGGGCCTATCTAGGCTTAGCTATATATAAAAGCACTCAGCCTCTCGAGCATCCCATATACCCTATATATAGATATGCCCCCCCTCTCTATATATATCTTAGAGTTAGATAGATATAAACCCCCCCTCTCTTTATATATGGGGAGCCCCTATCCCCTCTCCCTCTATATATAGGAAACTCAACTCCCATATATATATATATATATATATATATATATATATATATATATATATATATATATATAAGGGTTGCCAAAAGAACTATATATAGTTGGGGGTGGCACCCCTCTCTATATATATTAGATCCCCTCCCCTCCCTTTATATCTAAACTCTAAACTTTAATCTAACTCCCATATATATAGAGGCCATATATATATATAGAGGGGTTGGAGGTGGCTCTCCCTGTATATATATTAGATTAGATATATGGTGCCCCTCTTTATATATGGAGGCACCCTATAGACATACATGGTGCTCGACTTGATTGATATATAGGTAGTCAATACCCATTCTCTATATATGTCAATGAATGTGCCGCTCCCAGATAGATATATAAGGTGTTCGACTAGATGGTATGGGCCTGACTAGAATTCCATCTCGGCTATAGATCCTTACTCATGCCCCAATTGTATATAGTTTTTTTACTTTACTTTAGAGGTGGCCTATATAGAAGGGAGAGCCCCTCTCTTTATATGGATGGCATGGTAGAGAGTGAGAAGTTGGCATTAATAGATTGGGGAGTTGGATAGAGTGCAGGTTGATTCAATGTTGTACCAGATTGCCCTATATATAGAACTCATTGGATATGTATGGGCATTCATTAGATTATCCCTAGTCAATTTAGATAGGGGGCCTCTATATAGATATAGTTTCGATCAATATTTAAGGGAGGCGTAGGGGCTGAGATATAAATATAGGGGCAAGGGGCCCTATCTATATATCTGGCACTTGATTGAGATTGAGAAATCGAGGACTAGATATAGATATGGGGGTGCTCAATTGATTATTGATGGGAGGTATTTCTACACCCATTCCATATTTGAAATCCAATCCTTAATGGTAGTGGAACCCTCCCCCATCAACCATCCACTCCTCAATGGTAGTGGAACCTTCTCCCTCATCCATCGAGTGAGGGGAGGGCCTATGGCTCGATAGGCATAAACAGACAGATGTGGTCCCTATCCATACAGATATAGAATATAAACTTAAGGGCCCCCCTATCTAGACTAGATATGGGGCACTCGACCAGTAGTATAGATATGGGGTGAACTATACAGATAGGGACCCACCCCTCTAGGTAGCCCCCTAGAGAACCCTCAAATAGAATAGATGCAGCTATGGGATAGATCTGTCCTCTCTATATCAGCTGAGGTGGTATCATGTATATAATAAAGGTACCAAGACCATAGAGTGATTGATCTAGATCTAGTTAGAGTCCCCTAGATTTAAGGCACCCCCTCTCTATATGTATAGGGTACTCTAGGTAGATCTAGTCATAGATAGAGGCCACCACCCCCTGCCCCTATATCTATATAGAGATATGGACTTCTGGGGTGAACATTTCTATATATTCATAGTTATATATATCCCCACCATCTATCTATCTATCTACCTACCTATATGCCCCAAGGGCCCTTGCCATTTATTCTCTCTAGCCCCACCACCATATAGATATATATTATTGGGGCACGGCATACCATATAGATAGATAGGGGGTATCTATCTATCTGGAAACCTATACCCCCTCTCTCTATATGGGACTAGACAGACAAGGGGTTAGGCATGGGTTTAGATAGATAGGGTGCACTCCTCAACTAAATGAAACTCCACTTTATAGTCATTTTATTTGGTTGGTCAGGAGACCCAAAGGGACTCCCACATCAGAGACCCAAGGAAACCTCCATCTCTATAAAATCTAAATAGAAGGGCCCGACTAGACTCCATTGTTCCACCGCCCTATCTATATATATGATAAGGCTTTATCTAGATGTTGCAATCTAGATTCTATATGTCATATATCTATATCTAGGGGTGGTCACCTATATCTATATCTTGAGGAGTAATATAGATCTTGATTCTCTATGTCATAAGATGGGATGGGGTCCTCGATCCCCCCTATCTATCTATGTAAGATCTTGATTCTATACGTCATAAGATGTATATATTTAGATTTAGGTGATTAGATATGGGAGCCATATAGATAGCCCTATCTATCTATTTGATATAAACTCAATTGTAGACCATGGATAGATAGAGATTATATAATACAGGTTGATGGTGGATCAAAGAACACACACACACACACACACACACACACACACACACACACACACACACACACACACACACACACACACACACACACACACACACACACACACACACACACACACACACATATATATATATATGGGCTTGCCACTAGGATCTATCTATTTGGGGCTCACCACCTTATAAATATATAGGGCCCACTTGATTTCCATCAAGACCCCCCCTCTTCCCCCCCTCTATATAGATTCTAGTCGCTCCCCTCCCCTTCCGCCAAGCCCTATATATCTATATGGTGGCCCTTCCCCTTCTATATAAACTATAACTAACTATAAACTCTAGACCTTAAACTACCATATATATAGAGAGAGACCATATATATAGAGGGGTTGGGGGTGGCCCCCCTCTCTATGTATATGGGGAGTTAGATAGAGTTAGTTTATATAGAGGGGGAGGTGCCCAATATAGAGTTAGATAGATATAGAGGGGCCTTCTCCCCTCTATATAAACTAAACTAAACTTACTCTAAACTCAACTCTATATTGTGTCCCCATCTATATATGGTCACAATCTAGTTCCCCATATCCATATATTATCTAGCCCCCCCTCTCTATATGTTCTATTATATAAGCCCTATCTATCTAGCAATGGGACATCACTAGATAATTATTTAGGGTGTTCTCATTGTCTCTCTATCTCACTCTCATTCGATACATGTACCTTCCATTCATCTATTGCCACAACCAAAATAGATCTAACCTCAACAACATACTAATATTATATGCATGATATGATACCTACCACTGGGTGACCATATATAGATATAAAGGGACCCCCGCCTCTACTCGATGAGAAACAATTCGGAGGGCCCCTCCCTATATATCTTATCTATTTGGGAGGGGGAGGAGGCCCATATAGATAGGGGGCCTTTAGATTAGGATTGAGGTGTAAGCGATAGCTTTGGATCAAGGTGTAAGTGATAATCTATATAGATATAGTTTAATTCTAATGGCCTCCACTCTATAGGTGGCTTGACCATCATATGGCATGCCCTGTCCTGCCATCAAGTCAACAATAGTTCTTCAGAGATAGATATATGGCACTCTAGAGTGAGGAGGCCAAGCCATATCTATATTTGGGGCTCACCTATCTATATAGAGGAGGGTTAGGGTGGCTATATATATCTAGTCAACACCCCATATATAGATAGGGTTCTAATATAGAGGTTCGATAGTGCCCCTATATTTATCTTTATGCCACTCTTCTGATTGGTCTCCATATCTACATCTACATATAGGGTGTGGCTATCTCCCATATGTAAAGAGGGGGGCTGATTGATAATGTGATCAAACTCATTAGGTATATAGGGTCAACAGATGTATAGAGGCAGGGGAGACCCTCAGATAGTTCTAATTAGGCAGGGGAGTGCCTATCTCAAGAGATCCCCCCAGCTATGTTATCTGCATTAATATAGAGCTGAGCTGGCCAGTTCCTATTTCCACTCTATATATAGGGGGCTCATCAATGTATAGGGAATAGACTGCTCCACTCCCTCTCACTCTATTCTATAGGGAAAAGACTACTCCACTCCCAATTGATTGATTGGATTGAGAGCGCTCTGATTGAATTTGATTGATATTGATTGAGATAACTCTAATTGATTGAGAGCACTCTTCCCCTCTCTCCTCTCCCCTCTTTATTTAAACTAAACTATGGGATGGGGCACCTTATAGTTCAAATATGGTTCTCCCAATGACCTATCCTATATAGATCACTAATACCTAGGGGAGGGACTTGACTTACTTTAGGTAGGACCCCTATCCTAGGCATTGATCATTGATATTGGGGCAAGGTTATTTCCTGAATAAAGGTGAGGTGGTCACCTGAGATAGATAGTTGTGTTCCATATATAGATAGGATAGAGCCCACCAACCAATATATGGTTACCACTATCCCCAATCCAATCCCCATATCTACTCTATAGAGATTGGAGCCAAAAAAAACATATAGAGGTGGGTGCCGATGGGACATTTATACTATAGTCCCGCTAGTTCTTGGCTTGAAGACTCCCATTTATAGAGTTGGGGGGGGGGGGGGACAGCAGGGGGCGAGTTCCATATCTATATATAGGGATCTAATCTAGAATCTAATTGGGTCGGGGGGCATAGACCCCAATAGGGGTATATATAGATAGGGCGATCAATTTGATCTATATACTTTCTACCACCTGAGTATGAGCCTCTAGGTGGTGTTCTCTCCCTCTACATATATGGGTGGGTTGGGTACATAGATATATAGGGTTTGTCACCCGAGTATGGGCCTCTGGGTGGTGTTATCTCCCTATATAGAGAGAGAGAGAGGTGAAGAGTTCCTGAGGTAGGGATGGATCTTTACTTTATATCTAGAGGACATTTGATTAGGACATGAGGAGATTTATGCCCTCCTCTCAACTGACTTCAATGCCATATATAGATAGATAGTGAGATCACCATATCATATAGAAATAGGATATGGTATCCCCCCCATATCTATATTGGTATATATGGGATGCAACCATATTCATATATAATATATACCATGTCGCCCCCCCTCCCCATGTATAGATAGGGGCCATCCCATACCCATATATAGAGAGGGAAACTGTGGTATGGATTGTAAGCACCACAAGAACTATATATAGTCAAGAGAACACCATATATATATAGGGACATTATTAGGTCTCTATCACGATGGACCATATATATATAGGGGCCATAATGGCTAAAGATAAAAGGCCATTCTATTTTATCATAAGATTTTTTCAAAGTCCAACTTGAGAAAAATGGCTATTTGACAGGAAACCCTAGCCCATTACATTCCTTCCTAACTACTATCATCTAATAAATCTTGTTTTTTTGCGTCTAAACATTGCAGGAAGATTAAGACAAAGACTGTTGGCAAAATCTTCAGCAAGGATTTTATAAGACACATTTGACAAGGTGATAGGCTGCCAACTGGTAATGAGCTCTAGATCTTTGGCTTGAGGTATGAATTTGTTGTTGCCTTGATTAATTATAGTGGCCCCTATATATATATATATATATATATATATATATATATATATATATATATATATATATATATATATATTATATATATATATATATATATATATATATATATATATATATATATATATATATAATAATCCCCTATATATAGGTGCTTTTATATATATATGGTTCACCCCTATATATATAGATATGGCCCATCCTGATAGAGACCTAATAATGTCCCTATCTATATATGGTGATCTCTCGATTATATATAGTTCTTGTGGTGCTTACAATCCATACCACAATTTCCCTCTCTCCTCTCTCTCTCTCTCTCTCTCTCTCTATATATATATATATATATATATATATATATATATAAAACTGATGTGGTGGGTTAGATATCTATAACCAACCAACTAGTAGACAAACCAACTATCGTCTAGTCTCTCCATGATATGTAGTCTATCTCTCAAGTCGAGTGATCCAACCAAGTTGACCCATTGGCCTATTATAATAGCATAAGGGGTGGACTATAGAGTAGAGAGCCATATATATAGATAGGGCCATTGGCTTATTCCACATAGATATAGGGGTGTATTAGACTCTAGAGAGTTGACCCACCATAGTGATATAGAGCGTGAGTTGTGTGTATATATATATATATATATATATATATGGAGTTCTATAGATAAGGTTGTTGCCCCCCTTTTTTTAGATAGGGATATATAGGGAGGGGTCCCCCCTTTATTCTATATGGGATATAGGGAAATCACACCAGATTGATGCATGGAAGTGTCTAATCCTAGTATGGTGGATATGAAAGGTTGTTGGGGGCAGTGTCAGTCATATCAGCCCCTATATATCTATCTAATCCCCATAATATAGAGATAGAGATAGAGAGATAGAGATATAGTATATATTTGATCCAAAACTCAGAAGTTTTGGTTGATAAATATCACAATCACATAGAAATAACATAGTAACAATGAATTCTCTGAGAAGAGATGTAGTATTACTCTAAATCGCAATACAAATATATGCTTATCTCTGGGAAGAGATGTCTGTCTTCACATTTCAGGTTACTCTTCTTTTATACACAATTTGAACGCATGGGGAGGATGTGGAAGGTCACCAATCTCAAGGGAGATGAAGTGGTATGACTTCCAATATTTAAAACAATACATAATTCGAGGAATTACTATTTTTATAAACTTACTATTTTTAGACAGCACTATTAAAATTGAAATTTGAGGCACTTCCGTTGGGTTTTCAAGGGTCAAAATTCATTGAGCTAATCTCATGCCATTTCATGATGTCCCACTCGTTCTTAGCTTTCCAACGGTTCAAACGGCGAGTCAATTGGAGCTACGGTGCAAAAGTTATGGCTCCCGGAAGTTTCGTCATCAATTGGGGTGGAATTGTCACCCGAATTGTCGCCTAAATTGATGCCTGGATCATTCCTCCCTCCTTGAAAAGCAATGGTCCCCATTGCGTCAATGCTCCCCATTAGGTGTGGTAGTTGTTTCTTGATTTGATTCTCTGTGAGCCACTCACCTTGATGGCTAAGCTGGCCCCTTTTGACCACTCGATAAAGCGGAATAGAACGTCCTCTGGTTGTCTTCATCCAGGTATCCACAATCTGATCCTCTTCTACTGGAGCAAAAATCTGTGGATCAAGTTCATCAATATCAAGTTGTTCTGCTACAACTGAAGTGTCCAAGAGAGGTGGATGATATGGGTGTAGACCAAGGTAGGCTGGGAGGTTCAACTCAAAAGCATTTTCTCCAACTCTTCTGGTGATGGTGTATGGACCATATCGCAGAGGCCGAATCTTTCTATGTGGGCCTGCAAGTCGTTACTTCTGGAGTTGCAACCAGACATTGTCACCCATAGCAAAATGGTGTGTAATCCTGTGTTTATCATGGCGTTGCTTGTAATTTTGATTCATCTTCTCCAAGATGTCATGAACTTGTTACTAGAGGTGTTGCATTTGTTCAATAAACTTTGTAGCTTTTGCTGCCTCAGATCTTCCATGAGGTGTGTATTCCATGGTGGAAAATGGAACTGCTATATCAACTGGTGCCATGGGTTGGAACCCAAAACATACTTGGAATGGACTGTGCTTGGTCAAGCTGTGCAGTGCCCGATTGTATTCATGTTGTATGAAAAGAAGTCCCTCATCCCATGTGCGTGGATGTTTGGAGTGGTACATCCGAATCATGTGAACAATCAAGCGGTTTAACACCTTTGTTTGACCATTAGTTTGTGGATGGAAGGCTGTGAACTTCATCAGCTTAGTATCCATCATCTTCCATAGAGTGGACCAGAAGATGCTCAAGAACCTGCTATCTCGATCTAAGATAATGGACTTGGGAAGACCAAAATGGAGCCATACATGACTAAAATATAGTTGAGCAATTTCCTTAGCAGATATATTTTTTTTACAGGCAATCATGATAGCCATTTTTGAAAAATGATCAACTACCACAAAAATACAGTCCTTACCATGTTTTGAAGTGGGCAAACCTGATAGAAAATTCATTGAGACAGATTCCCAAGGCCTAGTTGGTTCTGGCAATGGCGTGTACAATCCTTGCTTCTTATTTGTCGGCTTGGCTATCGCACATGGGGTGCAAGATTTGAGATATCTTTCCACATCATTTCGCATATGGGGCCAATAGAAGTGTTTTGGAAGAACTGCCAATGTTTTCTCAACACCAAAGTGTCCAGCTGTCCTACTGAAGTGTGCTTCCCATATCATCTTTTATTGCTCTACAACTGGAACACAGATGTGTCGCATATGATAGAGGACATTATCTTGCAAATATAAATCAGAAACATGTGTACCTTTTTGAAGTGCTTGATATGTAGCAGCAAAGGTAGGATCTACTTCATACAGGGTACCCCAAGTAGCAGTCTCATGTCCGCACAGGTCCAAAACTATTGTGAGTAGAGTAATTGGTGGGCAGCTCAGATAATCTACAGCTGTATTTGAGCTCCCCTTTTTGTGTTTGATTATCAGGTGGAATTGCTGAAGATATGTGGCCCACTTCTGATGCCTCTCATTTCGGAGCTTGCTTTGTGTCTAGATGAATTCCAATGGTCTGTGGTCAGTGTGGATGACTGTTTCTTTTCCCAAGATGTAGTGTTTCCATTGTTTGTAGGCTTGCACAATGGCATAGAGCTCCTTATCATATGTTGGATATTTCCTGACTGTATCAGTGAAAGTTTCACTGTGATATGCAACAGGATGGCCATGTTGCATGATGACAGCTCTCATGGCATATTCAGATGCATCTGTCATCAACTCAAAAGGTTGATGCAAATCTGGCAAGGCAAGAACAGGGGCTGAGCAGAGTCTATTCTTCAAATTCTCAAATGCCCTTTGCTGTATTTCACCCCACTGAAATGTAGCTTTTGCTCCTCCTTTAGTCACTTGGGTTAGTGACCAAGCAACATGTGAAAATCCAAGAACAAACCTGCGGTAGAAATTTGCAAGGCCCAAAAAACTACGAAGCTCTATGAGGGTCCTTGGTGTGGGCCATTCTCGAATAACCCGAATCTTTTCTGGATCAACATGGACCCCTTCCGCATTCACAACATACCCGAGGTACTGAATTGTTGTCATCCCGAATGTGCATTTGTCAAGATTTGCATACAACTTGTGCTCCCAAAGAGTTTGAAGTACCTTACGAACATGTTGCAAATGTTCTTCCCACGTTCTGTTATAGATGAGTATGTCATCTAAGTAGACAACCACAAATGAGTTGGTGAAGGGTCATAGGATGTCATCCATCATCCTCATGAAGGTTGCAGGTGCATTAGTTAAGCCAAAAGGCATAACCAACCATTCAAAGAGCCCCTCCTTAGATTTGAATGCGGTCTTCCAGACATCAGTGGGATCGATGGGAATTTGGTGATAACCAGATTTGAGATCAATTTTGGTGAAGAACTTTGCACCACGGAGCTGGTTCAACAGGTCATCAATCCTGGGGAGAGGATAGCGATTCTTCACAGAGATTTTATTCAGGGCTCGATAGTCAATACAAAGCCTCCATGTTCCATCTTTCTTCGGTGCCAAGACAATTGGGCTACCACAAGGTGAAGTGCTTGGTCTGATGTGACCCTTTTGGATCAATTCTTGAATCTATCTTTTTATCTCATCATTCTCCAAAACTAATCTGCGATACACAGGACTGTTAGGCAAAGGTGATCTTGGGATCAAATCGATAGAATGTTTTACCTAGCAATGTAGTGGAACTCCTGTGGGTGACTTGAATAAGTCATCATATTCTCTTGTGATGCATCCTATCTGCTTCTGTTGTTGTGTTGATTGCGTAGTCAGGACTGCAACATTGGCCTTCGTGGATTTATGTGGCTTGACCACCATGAGGACAAATTGCTTTGTTTTCTCCACCAATCTCTTACATTGCTTTGCACTGATCAGGGAGATAGATGTGGGAGGTGGTACCTCTAGTACCCTATAGCACCATTTTCCAAGGGTGAGGGTAATCCTTCGGGTTCGTGATTTATAGATGCCATGTTGCTCATACATGAATGGCTGACCAAGGAGTACATCACTGCAAATTTGTATGCCTCACCGAGGGTTTCCAAATTGAAGAGTTCCATTTCCCCCCGTATGTACCATTGTAGTCCACCACGATATTTGAGAGTCTTATGTTTCTCACTTTCTTGAATGCCCAACCTTGCAGACAAAGAATGAAAAGTGTCTGTGTAATCTTGAACAGACTGGTCCTTACCTTGGCAAAGTTGTTGCCACTGTATGTAGAGATCATCATATGCTTCAATGGGATAGTACTCTTCTTTCACTGCTTCTACAAAATCATCCCAGGTAGGTTCTGCCTCAAGGCCAATGTCATCTGTGCTGAACCTCTTTTTGCACACTTCCCACCAGTTTTTCACAGGCAATGTTGATTTCAAAAGAGCAAAAGTAATCTTTTCTCCATCGGTGAACTTATTTACAGAGAAGTAGGAAGACAGTTGATCTAACTAATTTTCTACTGCATCAGCATTGATTTTACCTTCAAATGTAGGAATATAAAAATTTACCTGGACCTTGAAGGGTGTTGGGGCACTGAAAGGTCATTCCCTAGATGAGGAGCCAGGAAGTGGAGCTAAGGAGCCAGGATTTCCCATCGGAAGTGTTTGAAGAATTTAGGCAAATTGTTGCAGCATCTGTGCTTGTTGCCATTGGAGGGCCTCATTCACCATTTCCTTAAAAGGATCCAATGTCTCAGTGTCGTCCGCCATTTGAGGTCATTTGGAGCGAACAGGTGGAAAATTTGGAAGCTCTATTGTTTCCCACCCAAGCTTCTTATAGCCTGACCTCGTCCTCGGGATCATACACTCTCAAGACAAACTGCTCTGATACCACTAATCCAAAACTCAAAAGTTTTGGTTGATAAATATCACAATCACATAGAAATAACACAGTAACAATGAATTCTCTGAGAAGAGATGTAGTATTACTCAAAATCGCAATACAAATATATGCTTATCTCTGGGAAGAGATGTCTGTCTTCACATTTCGGGTTACCTCTTCTTTTATACACAATTTGAAAGCATGGGGAGGATGTGGAAGGTCACCAATCTCGAGGGAGATGAAGTGGTATGACTTCCAATATTTAAAACAATACATAATTCGAGGAATTACTATTTTTAGAAACTTACTATTTTTAGACAGCATAATTAAAATTGAAATTTGAGGCACTTCCGTTGGGTTTTCAGGGTCCAAACTTCATCGAGCAAAGCTCATGCCATTTCATGATTTTCCCCTCATTCTTAGCTTTCCAACGGTTCAAACGGCGAGTCAATTGGAGCTACGGTGCAAAAGTTATGGCTCCCGAAAGTTCCATCATCAATTGGGGTGGAACTGTCACCCGAATTGTCACCTAAATTGATGCCTCGATCAATATTCTATATGGGGCATTGGCATTGGCCCTTTCTCTATATGGGATTAAGGATTGTATATTTAATAGATATGGCCCCTCCTCCCCCTTCCCATCCCTATATATTTATCTTATATGGGAGATCAAATCTAGGCAGCCCTTACCCCTATATATCTATGTGGTTATCTATCTATCTGGGGGTTCCTCTCTGTTTAGATCTCTACTCAAATAGGCGGTGGTATCCCCATCTCTACTCTCTATATCGCTGGGCAAATTCAACTCTATATTGTCTCAACCTGCTAGGAAATATGAACCAACTAGCTATAGTCACCCAATGTATCTAAATCTATATAGAGGCCAAATAAACTCTATCTTGAGTCTCGAGTCCCTAACTCAATTCTATATAGGGTGGGGGTGATCATGAACCCATAATTAGATCTAGGGCACCCTGGTCATATTTCTATATAGTAGGGAAATCTCCAATCCAATCTAAGATATTATAGGCCCCAACCCCACCTACATATATAGATGGCTATATAGAGTTTTGTGGTTATATAGAGTTCCTTTTGGCTATAGATAAGATAGAGATAGAATTTCTTTGGCTATATATAGAGATAGAGATAGAGATAGAGATAGATTTTCTTTGGCTTTGGCTTTAGCTTTGACATTGGCCCCATCTAATCTATAAGACCCCATCCCATCCCCATCTATAAAGATTAGATCAGATCTCAGCAAGTGGTCCCCTATGCCCTATAATAGAATTCTCTATATAGATAGGGCTCTACCATTGCCTAGACTATATATATATATATATATATATATATATATATATATATATATATATCAACCTCAGGTTAGGGAAAGGGGTGAATAGATATAGCCTCGCTCCCCCTCCCTAGATCTCTATCTATGCAATCTCCCAAGCATAAATGTGGTTGGTGGCCTAACCTCGACCTCCCCTAAATAGAGCCCTATATCTCTATGGGAGTTGGTCAAGTGTATAGGTATAGCATAATTGACCTTCCTTGACCTCCAAAATTACTATAGACGGTTGGTGCCCTTGTTTGCAATTTGAGTGTCATGGTGTATAAGGAGATTGTTGTCTGTAATATTGTCAGTAATGTCAAATGATAAATATTCTATCAAGCATTAATGAAAAAGGTGTTGAGCTATGTTGAGTTGAACAAATCAATTATAGAGTCCTCATGGAGATTGTATGTGCACTTGAATTCCCAGAATAGTCATATGAATGCCTCTGTCAGTTTGTTGAGTATGGCTTAGTACATAGTTTGTTGGTGACTACATTTGCATATATGGTAGAATCTAGAGGAAACAATCACACCAGGGTATTCAAGTTTGTGCCTATTCCTTATGGTCCAAGTTCTAAGTCATGTGGATGGAAGGAGCAAAAGTTATGCAGGTGCAAAGTAGGTCTCCTAGGTAGTTGAACGATATCTGAACACTTGGTCAATTTTAGAAGCTTGGGAATTATTTCGAGAGAATTGACTCAAGGAATTCTTTTAGAAATATTGGTGAAGACAATTCTTTCAGAACAGTTGTCTGCAACACAATTTCTGAAGGAAATGAGTTTGCCTGGGAATTCTTTCAGAACAATTGTCCCAAAGGAAAGTCTCGAAGGAAATGATCCGATCAAAAGTTGTCTAAGGGTATTTTTGCAAAAATCCGAAGGGAAGAAGACCTTTACAAAAAAGCTGAAGGATATGTAGACGCTTGTAAAAATGCTAAAGGGTATTTTGCAAAAGGCTGAAGGGTATGTGGACATTTACAAAAAAGCCGAAAGGTATGTGGATCGTTCAAAATCTTTCGAAGGGTACATTTGCAAAGTGTCGAAAGGTATGTGGATCTTTACAAAAATGTCGAAGGATAAGTGACCCGAACCAAAGCTCTGAAAGGTACTTTACAAAATCCTGAAGGGTATGTGTCCTAAACAAAGGAGAAAAGAATTGTAGGGCAATTCAAATGTCCCAAAGGGCACTTAGACAAAAAGCCTACATAGATTGTCCAAAAATGTCTTAGACAAAAAGCCCACAGAAATTGTACCAAAGGGTACTTAGACATTCTTTCAAGGAAATTATCTCGAAGAGCACGTAGACAAAAAGCCCGCAATAATTTGTCCAAAGGATATGATCCGAAGGGTATGTGCCAAAAAAAAGAGCTTCTGAAGGACACTTTTGAAAGAAGGGCATAGATAAATTCTTTTAGAGAATTTGTCTAGGGCAAGTGGACGCTTACAAAGTTTCTGAAGGATATTTTAGATGAAGTATAGGACACTCACAATATTGTCAAAGGATCAAGGCAAGATTAAAGATCAAGCAAGTCTGAAGAGATCGATGAAGGGGAAGCATCTCAAAGATGCCAAAAGAAATGAGATAACATCAACATGCCAGAGTTTAATGACACAATAGAAAGATTAAAGATCAAGCATATCAAATATAATTGAAAGGAGTGAAAGTTATCCGATTATATAGGAAATAGCAAGATGCAAAAAAGAGCTCAATGGTTAGACTTGGCACCAAGAAAGAAATCAAAGGCCCACTTTTAATATGTTCTAAATGGACAAATGAAGGAATAGACAAAACCTGTGAATGATTACATAGAGATCGAGATTGATCGATCCAACTGATCAATCCTCGATTAAGGAAATGACGTAGTTATGACTTGATTTTAGCAGTTGCTAAAAATAGAAATGAGATTTGAACATTGCAGTGTGATGCATGATCCGAGACATGGGAAAGTGTATAAGTCAAATTCATAAATGAGAATCAAGAATTAGAACTAGTTAAGTGCATTGAAGTATGAACGCAATTAGAGACATGAAACCCTAAAGTTCATTGTATATACATGACATCAAAAACATTGTTCCATTACTGTTGCTATTGTCACAATTTTGAGAGTGAGTCAAAGGTTGTCGATGAGAGATATATGCAAACTGAGTAAAAAGGTAGAAGAAAAAGGGGTAATGAAATGTGTCTGAATAGAATATATCCAGACATATGAAAATAGAGTAAAAGGCTATCCATAAGAGACATATGTAGATAGAGTAAAAGGTAGAGAGAAAAGGGAATGAAGTGTGTTAAAATAGAATATATCTAGACACCAAGAGCGTAAGGTAGAGAGAAATTGAAGACACATAGAGAATGTGCAGAGTTTGAGCAGTTACAAACAAGACTTGTAACAGAGTAATAGAGCTAGATTCATTTAGGAATCTATTTTGCATTCTAAAGTTGTAGCTTCATACATCTGATAGGTTGGTGCCATCAGACAGATTGAGTTGGTGCTCAGTGAGGAAGTGGGTGCTTCCTTAGAGTGGGTGTTTTTGAATGTAACCAGTGAGGTTTGCCAGTGAGGCATTTAACTGTGAGGCTGGATTAGAACAGTAGATTCTAACAGCTATTCTCACCGTGGCTTTTCTCTTTGGGTTTTCCATGTATAAATCTAGTGTATTGTGGTTTTATGTGTGTGTGCTCTCTACATCTGTTCTTTGATATGCATATGTTTTGTATCCTCATTAAAAATGTTAAAGAACAAGTTTTTAGCTGATCTATTGATTCACCCCCCTCTCATTAGATAGTTGTGTTTAAAAGCCCTATCTTATCTACCTATACACCCCCTATCTCTATGTGGCTATTGACAGAGGTTCCTAAAAATACTCCATAACACGTTAATTACAGGGATAGTTTGCACAGTGGAGAGTACCAAAAGGAATAGAAGATACAATATTATCTACCATCTATGATGTATAAGAATGCACTGAAGAGCAATAAGAAATAGATACAAACAGAAGCTGGACCATAACTAGTATTGCATTTGATAATAGATTACTCACTGTGCATATACCATACATAAAAGAAGATAAGGAAAACCATAACAGAATGATTCTATAATCTCTATCAACACATTGACCCAGATTCTATTACATCAAAGTTCTATATATAGTCTTTTACAGTTTAATTGTCTCTTCAAATTTCAGCCTTTCAAGATACAAAAGGAAAGACTCTTCGCATTCTTCTATTGCCCTATTAGGCTTACAAGGCCAAATACATAAAAAATTTATACATAAGACAAAATCATACACTTCGCACATGTGTCCATCTAATATACTTTGTGGTTTTACCATGCTCCATTCTTTGTCCAACACTTTCCCAGACTTAAATTTTTGTCTCATTCCAAAACAAAGTCACAAGTTGATATAAACTAAGCTGAAAAGATAAGTCATAAACAAAAGTCACGGTTATCGGTCCAAGAGTTGTTTACCAATTTTCACTTGTTGTGCACTATTTAGCCACCCTTTCGAGTTTTCAACTAAGTAGCATATTAGCCTACCGCCCTTTCAATTTTTCAATAGACTAACATAACCAAGTGTTGCCCTTTACAGGTTTTCAACCATTTTGGCCCTACTCCTAATGTTTAGACTGTCTTACAAAAATTGCAATATGCTTGAAGTCATAAAAAGGAAGTGTGTAAACCTTACTACTATAGCTGAGGAGGTGTTTAACTAGGTGGCTGTAGAGGTTGTTATGATTGGACAATTGTTGACCCAATGGCTTCTGATGTATCCACTATCAAAGGTAGTTACAAAGACTACGTCTTTGAGTCTATCTTCCTCTCTTGTATGACTTGTCAAAGTTGTTGTGGAGGAACGAATTAGGGCTCATATATTATTTACGCAATACCCTGATCATCTTGAATGAGATCCTGCTTGAGCATTTTCTAGTCGGTGAGCACTTCGCATACCATGGCAAGTAGAATGCGCAATGGTACCTGGATCATCATCATGTTTTACAGATCCTCATCATCTGTGATTGTAAGCAATGCTTTGGCATTAGATAATTTTAGCTGAAAGGCCATGATGAGCTCATCCAATCTATCTATTTTCCTATGGGCTTAGATGGCTACAAAAGTGTTGCACATTATTTCATTATGTCATACTTGAATCTTCTATATGACATCCCAAGATTCCAAAACTTATCTGAGTGTGTCGTTCATTTTCTCTATAGTTGCCATTTGATCCTCCAATATGGCTTTAGCTTTGTCTGCAGTGGCAAATTCAGGGTTTGGAGTAACAAATAATTTATTCAAATGTTGTCTCTAGGTTATCATATCTTGGGCTATCTACTTGGCTTGATTCACAACAGTGTCAAGGACCTACTCATATTCATCAAGGAGTTGACATATGACCTCTGTTTCCACCATGATATCTTGTCCTTGTGTGCACAGTGCCAAATTTTTTTGTGCAGCTCCCCAACTCTTTGTGAGCTCTATCAATAGAGTGAGTTTTTTGTCTTTTGACATGACTTGATCACTTAGTCTTGCATAACTAAGGTGGGACAAGCATTATTAATCAATTGCCTCACATTTTCTAGTTGCTCTTTTGCTTCAGCTTTTTCTTTCCATAACCTCAAAACTTCCTTCTCCAAATCTGAGGCCTTATGCGTAATGGATTCCTTGATGGTGACTACTCCTTCAATCTATTTTGAGAGTGGCATCTTGGTTAGGTCCAATGATGTTTCCATCACAGGGGTGGAAAATGCCATGGATGTGGTCATAGATGTCATAGTAGCAAGTGTGAATTGAGCCAGTGGAAGCAAGAAAGTAGTCTACTGCATTGATGTACTAGGGACATGCCATAACCATTAGATAGAGATCTGCGATGCTTTTTCGATGCCCTTAGTGTGAGTTGTGGTTGCTCCCTCTACCTATGCTTACATGTCCTTGATCTCCTCGGCCTAGGTTGTTGATTTTGCCTTGGCCTTAGTGTCGACTTCAGCTTGCACTTTAACTTTTTCTATAGACTTAGCCTCTACATGAACGTAAGCTTTGGCTTTAGTATCTACCTCAACCTTAGCATTGGCTTCAACTTTAGCCTTAAGTTGAGCTTCTTCCTCTTTTTTTTTTTTTTGGCAACTTGCACCTCTTGATGTCACCATTGGGCTTCCTCCTATTGTTTCTTCTTTACCTCTACTTCTTCAGCCTACTTGTGCATGGTTTCTGCTTCCTCGGCTTTCTTCTTTATGGCTTCAACTTCTTTGGCTTGGGACATAGTAAAACCGTGAAGTATATTAGATGGACACATGTGTGAAGTGTATGATTTGTCTTTTGTACAACTTTAGTATGTATTCGGCCTTGTAAGCCTAATCAGGCAATAGAGGAATGTGAAGAATTTTTCCCTTTGTATCTTGAAAGGTTGGAATGTGAAGAGAAAACTGAATTGTAAAAGACTATATATAGCACTTTGATGTAATAGAATCCGATTAAATGTGTTGATAGAGATTAATAGAAATGTTGCGTTATGATTTTCCTTATCTTCTTTTATGTATGGTTTATGTGCAATGATTACTCTATTTTTATTTAATATATTATCAAATGCGGTACTAGTTATGGTCTAGCTTCTATTTGTATCTATTTTGTCTTGCTCTTCAGTGCATTCTTGTACATCATAGATGGTAGATAATATTGTCATCTTTTCTAAGCCTGTTGTTACTCTCCACTACGCAAGTTATCCCTATAATTAGCATGTTTTAGAGTATTTCCAGGAACCTCTGCTAATAGTGGCTATCTATGGCCTCAGACTCCCAGATCACTATAGAGGGTTGACACCCTATCTTATTTATCTATACACCACCCCATCTCTATTTATGGCCTCTCAAGTGTCAAGTCCCAATCCCATATATAGATAGGGATAGGGGGGACTTGATTGAGAGATTAAATTGAGCCCCCCCCTCTTTTCTCTAAATTTAAATCTAAATCTAAATCCCCATTAAACTCTATATGGCTATATATGGGGTGGGGGTGAAGGTGAGCATAGAGAATACCCATCCCCTTTATATCTAAACTCCCACATATATATAAAGGGTCCCATATATATATATATATATATATATATATATATATATATATATATATATATATATATATATATATATATATATATATAGGGTCGGTCTATATTGTATTGTATTGTGTTACCCCCTCTATCTCTATCTATCACAGTAAATAGAATATGTAAATCTATCACCAATAAAGTAGAGATTGAGCCCCTCCCCTCCCCCTCTAGAATAACTAACTCTAAACTCTAAACTCAACTCTAGACTGTGGCACTCGATTGCCAGATATCTATCTTGGGCCCTAATATATAGGTATGGGTGCCCTATCTATATATATGGGATATCGAGGAGGGGGGGGCAGCTATATACTATCTAGACTATAGTAGGTGTAGGCACTCTCTTGATGGCCTACTATAACTCTATATTATAGTTAGTTGGGGTAGGAGATCAAAGGAAAACCTCGGCCCCATATCTGTCTATCTAGAAGGGGTTGAGCGCCCCATATACATATAAAGATAGGGCAACCTGCTAGTTGAGTAGGAGACCCTCAACCTCCCTAGATAGATCTATTTTGTCACCATATATAGATATAGGGTGCCCCTTGTCTCTATTCTCCCTGACCTTGCCATACCCTATATATAGGGTGCCTCGCCCCCCCTGAGAATAGAATAAAGGCTATTACCATATATAGATAGAAAATAGAAATATTGTCCCCTATCCTATAAATATTTGATATGGTGAGTATAGGTGTCGGTACCCTCCCCTCTATACCTTGGGGTTATGGGCCCAAATAGATATTTGCCTTGACATCAACCAATAGGAATCATCCTCTTTTCTTCTCCGAATCAAGTCCACGATCAGATCTAGTTCAGTATATATTTGCTTATAGAGAGGGGGTCTAGCTCTCTAGTCTATATATTTGTTTAAGGGTTGATGTGAGAAATCTTGATAGGGAAGAGAACGAAAGATGTTCATTGGCTACTCTAGTCCATGATAAGATCTAGTTTAATATATATTCACTTATAGGGAGGGGGGCATAGCTCTCTAGTCTATATATTTGCTTAAGGGTTGATGCGAGAAATATTGATAGGGAAGAGAAAGAAAAATGTTCATTGGCTCCTCTAGAGGGGGCAATGAATATCTTTCTTTCTATATATAGGGTCTTGGAGTCAACTAGAGGGGCAATTGATATATTTCTTTCTCTCCCCTATCAAGATTTCTCACATCAACCACTAAGAGAATATATAGACTAGAGAGATATGCCCCCTCTCTATAAGAGAATATATATTGAACTAGGTATGATCATGGACTTGATTCGGAGAAGAAAAGAGGGTGATTCTTGTTGGTCGATGTCAGGGTAGATATCTAATCGGGCCCATATCCCCAGGGTATATAGGGGAGGGTGTCGATGCCTATACTCACCAGATCAGATATCTATAGGATAGGGGGAAGCATTTTGATTTTCTATCTATATATGGTGATAGCCTTTATTCTATTCTCAGTGGGGGCTGAGGCACCCTATAGATAGGGTATGGTGACATCAAGGAGAATAGAGCTATGGCGATATAATAGATCTATTTGGGGAGGTTGAGGATCTCCCACTCGACCAAGAAGTTGTGCTATCTCTATATGTATATGGGGTGCTCAACCCCCTCTAGATAGATGGGTATGGGGAAACAAATATATTTATTTCTCTCCCCTATCTATATTTCCCCTATCAAGAGAATATTTGGTAGTGGGGTGCCCATTTGGACGAGTAGATAGGGGAGGTGGCCACTCCTATCTATCGAACAAGCATAGGTACCCCTTTCAATTGATGGATTGGAGGCCCTATTTATTATTTGGGGGCCCCTCATATCATAACTATGGGGAATTCCCCCTCCAATCTATGGGGAATGTACCCTTCAATCGGGCAATTGTTAGTGCCATTTTGATTGATCAATGGGGGTGTGCCCTAGTATCATAGCTATGGGGGTGCCCCCATTGATGGAGTAGATAGGGCACCATGGTTTTCCAGTAGGAAAACAAGTGGTAGGTGGTGGGTGCATCATATCCCATCTAAATTGGGGCATAGTCAAGGCTGCAAGGGGCCAATCCAAAGGGCACTAACCCTGACTAGCCTTAAGGTGCCCACTTGTAGGCTTGGCAGAGGAATAGGAGGTGGTAGGTTACTAGGAAAGGGGGTATAGTAAAAAGAAAGGGTAGGAGGGGATGACCTTGGTTGTTTGATAGGTAGATTGTGGGGGAGGGCCCCCTCCTATTTATCAAAGTAGGGGTGGTGGGCACTTGGACTAGTAGAGAGGGATGACGCCCAATAGCTCTACTCAATAGATAGGGGTGGTGGTCACTCCTATCTATCGATTAATGTGAGTGCCCTTTGGTATTTATCTATGAGTGCCCCCTTGGGTTGATCAGTGGGGTGGTGGCTACTCCAATCACTCAATCTTAGGGGAGTGTTTCCTCAAATTGATCAAAAGGTAGTGGTTTCTCCTCTACATATATATATATATATATATATATATATATATATATATATATATATATATATGAGGGTACCAGCTTTGATTACTAGATATATAGGGGCACCCCTTCCCCTCTAAAGGGGCTATGGGGTGGGTGTGCCTACCTCAATTGCTAGAGATATGGGACACTTCCCCACCCCTCTATTCTATCTAAGAAGGGGGTGTAGACTATAAATAATTTTCTTCCCATAGGTATGACTAAAGGCACAAGGACCCCTCTATAACTATAGTTGCACTCGCCATACAAATATATAGGGCCAACTAAATCTGGTCGAGGGTCTCCCCACCACATTGTTGCTCTCCTCTCCCATAAACAAAAGGGCCCTTGCCTGTTACTCTCCCATCAGATGATATCTATATATGGGGGCTATGGATAGTTAGGTAGTCCCATTTCGACCCATTAGATAAATAGTAGGTTCAATGCCAATTGAAAAAGAGTAAGAGAGGCATGATCCACAAAGAGAAGAGCATTGAAGTGATGGCATCTCATCTCATCGTTCAATTGGTGCAACAACATTTCAATTCATTGAGGGTTATCTTAATAGGTTTCCCTATCCCTACAATAGTCGGCTGGTCCATGTATAGAACATAAATAAATACTCATAGCAACTAACTAGGCCTATATACTTAGATGGTGAGGGCCTCTCTCCCCACATAGATAGAGGTGGGCCCTATTTATCCATGGCTATCAAAACTCCATCTATAGAGATATGGACAACCCTATATACCTATCTTGGTAATTATATATATATCTATAGGGGTCTTTAGTCCTCTCTTTTTACCATAAGATGAGGTTGATAAGGTGCCCCATATCTACATAAGCCCTAGGGTCTATTCCCCAACCTCCTTGATCTATCGCTTATCACTAACTAGAGGATGGGGTGCCGACTATAGATATAAGTAGTCTCCCCTCTCCCCCCCCCCACAAATAGAGATATAGGGTTCCTCCCCCAGCTATATAGAGTATATTAGATTACAGTTGGTCATCATTAGAGCATAAATAAATTCTATCTAGAAGGGGTTAAATCCATCTATACATCTACCATAGATGGGAGGGGGAGAGGGAACGGGAGTAGGGGTGGGGTGCATCGAGCATCAAGGAATCCTATTTATAAGGAGCATTCTATATAGCTCCACATAGGTGGGGACACATTGCCACACACCTAAACCCCACTTGCCTAATGACATAAGTGGGAACATAGCCCAAGATAGGATAGAGGGGCAACCCCACCACCAAATAGATATATGGGGGCCACATAAAATGGATCACTTCCACCTAACTATTCTCTAGAAAGATTGGTTCCCATATATAGATGTAGATATAGCTCACGGGAAACTAATCTATATATAGCTCACGTGCTTACTCCTAGTAATGAGCTCGCAAGCCTACAATCATTTTCTCTTGACATGTAGCTTACAAACAATATTTATCTTATCTATATGTTTATGAGTTACATATAGGTTACTTGGTACTGAGCATATGTTACTGAGCATAGGCCCCCATCCCCCTTCCACTATAAAAGCCGAAGCCGATTTGGGGAACCCCATCATTTGATTGGTTTAAGCTAACACATAATTTGGTTCACTCCTTCCCCATAGTGTTTAGTGATGTATGGGGGCATGCCCTTAGACTTCTATCTGGTATGGGAATATTCTATCTAGTATATGGAGCTTGACTGGTTAGGTTTAGTGTTTACACACCCCCTCCTTTCTCCTCTATATATTTTATCTACAACTACCAAAAGGGTTTATATATCTTGGGGGACTACCATAAATAAAGGATAAAGGACACTCCCCTACATATATATATATATATATATATATATATATATATATATATATATATATATATATATAAGACTAGCCCCATGAATTATATCCACAAGTATATACCCTATCATCTTATTGGCTAAATAGAAATAGAGTAGGATGGTTGTTTGATGAATCTATATTTAGGTAGGTGGGCATGAAACCACCTATGTGGCTAATATATATTTATTTGGGAAATTGTCCTCCTCTATATAGAGTCTATTATATAGGTGATACAACCAGTCTAGAGATGAGATCTAATTTATACCGGCCATTTATCATATCATGTATATAACACCATCTATAGGGATCACCCAAAATCTAAAGTCACTCTTCTAGTCATGCATGTTCGTGCATATATATGGGATAGGCAAGACATATATATGACATGGACCACACCACAACAATTTGAGATCATATCAAAACCCATCCCAACCTAGCCTAAGTACACTAGCATTGGAATTGGGGTCTAATATATGGATAGGACCATCTATTATATATGTGATGCCTACCATCAAGTGATAACCATATAATATATAGGGGATTAATCCCCTCTACTCTTAGCAAGGGATATAGAATAGAGGGGTGGGGTAGTTCCAACTAGAACAAGATATTATATAGTCATCCTAGACTATAGATACTCCCCTTACACCTCCAGAATGTAACCTTATAACAAATACAGTCACCCATATATAGATATTATAGTGATGGGTGCCTATAGATTAATATATAGGGAAGGGGGCGCCATATATATAGATAGGGACCTAATAGAAACATACATGGTAGACAGTAGCCCCCTTGACCTCCCCATAGATATAGATATATAGGGCCTCCTCCTCCTCGGCCCTAAAGATAGTTGAGTTGGCATATTGCCATATCAATAATCTCGATAAGTTGTGGGGCGAAACGAGGTGGACAAGGGACGGGTGCATCGATTATTGCATTGTCTTTATTTAGATCGAGATCATAAGGACAATTATCAGATTAAGTTGGAATGCAATGTGATGCCCATCCATAGAGAATCAAGCATCCCTCTCTCCACTCTTAAGCTACTTTACCAAATGGCCCCCCATAAATAAAGAGGGGTCCCTTGGCCTCCTATTAGAACCATAGATGTATGCCATCATGAATGACTTGATCGATGAGATGCCATCACCAATTGGTTGAGAGATGCCATCACCAATTGGTTGAGGGATGCCATCACTGGTTGAGATATGAATAACTTGATGTTCTCTCTGTGGATCTTAACTATCCCACCCATTTGTTCCACCCATCACCCATCTCAACCAGAGATCCTTCCCATCTCCCACTCCCATCCCATTTTGTATAGAGGTGTATTATATCTATCCACCCCACATCACTAACCAAACATAAAAACCAGCTGAAGATAGGTTGATATATATTTTTTCTCTTAGAGACCACCCCCTCTATATAGGCAATTTGATCTATCTGGTGACTCCAGTCATCATTGCTTAAACACCAAACTAACTCTCAGAGGTAGAAACTGACAGAACACAAATAAATTTCTTCCTTTCTTTATATCGGGTGTGGCATGGTAGATTCAATCCAACCTATATAGAGGGGCCCTGATGATTGGAGTTATTTGAGGAGAGGGGAGGAAAAATAGGGAGATATTATGCTCAGGTCTGGTCCAACTTGGACTATAGTGATGAAGCTATGACTGAGATGCTTCACTTCATAATCTTAGTCCACTTCCACTCAATAGATAGAAGCATTTTCTATATGGGGCCCCTTATATCTATATGGGAACTCCAATCAACCACACAGTGAATGACTATATAGCCTAGCCCGAAGGATCCCCTATCTATATATGGGGATTTATCACTACCATATAGTCAAGTTTGGCTTCGACTCGATTGCAAGGGCATTGACAATAATGAATATGAAAGCATCAACTTTGATGTGTGGAAATTAGGAAAAAAAATTCTCCCATGAGTCGGATAATGGATAGACTCGGATTGAATCAATGGCATTTATGGATAAGCCCCCATCCATATCCGAATAGATACGGGACACTACCCCACCCCTTTATTCTATCTAGGGAGGGCCCCACTCTCTAGATATGGGGCACTCCCCCACCCTATATATCTATCTGGGGAGGGGCCCCTCTAACTATATGTGGCACTTCCCCACCCCTCTATTCTATATGAAGGGGGAAGGGTGAGCATAGTTTAGTTTATTAGCAACTTATATGTAGATATGGTGTCCCTATATATATCAAGGGAAGATGAGGGGTAACTACTTGATTGATAAATTGAGGGGCCCCTGTATAGATATGGGATATGGTGCCACTAGAAATTGGAATAGGGGATGGTGGGGCCAACTAAACAAAAACTCAACCAAGTTACCACTTAGCCAATTCAAGATTCGGCCTTAAATCTCTATTGCAAACCCACTTCACTTCAACATAGCCATAGTCACCCCTATAGAATATATAAGGCTTGAGCCCCCTCTCTATTTATTGAGGCCTTATCTATATATGAGGAGCATTGACCGAATGCCCCATATAGAGAAATGAGGTCCTCGATCCCATCTATATTCTATATTTTGTAGGCATAAATCAAGACACCCCTGGATTGGTAATTATTTAAATGTAGGTCAAGCCCTAACTAAGGAATGGATGGATGCGAAAGTGCCCTGCCCTTCATTCTGTTGATTCTCAAATCATTCATTCATTTACTCAAACACAATGGGATACTTGGTAGATATTTCATTCTAGATTCGATGTGGGGATATCCCTGCCTTCCCAATGCACCCCAATCTTACCGCCCTTCCCCTCCCCCCACCTATATTGATAGATAGAATGGGAAAAATTAGGATCAGACCCCCCAACCCCCAAGTAGATATGATTTATATAGAGCTTTAAAGTGAAACCCATTGAATCACCAACAAAACAAATTCTGGTATTTAGGGCGAGACGGGGGTGGACAAAGGGAGGTGCCCCTATATCTAATTTAGATGTATGCATTGAGGGAGTATTATTGAGTAAGCCAATTGGTCATGACTATACTATTACTATATATAGATGGGGGGCTCTTCTCGATAGATGTATAGGGCTTCATCAAGAAAGTAAAGTATAGATTCTAGATTCTATATAGTGGGGTTGGGGGAGAGGGACTCAATTAGTAATCGAGAGCCCCTTCTCTATATATGGGGGAGATAGGGAAACTGAACTACCAAGTGATGAAAAGACCTTCCCTTTCGTTCTCTATGGTACAACAACCATCAACCTACCTGAAAGGTTGTCAGTGCCCTAACTATATACCCCTATAAATAATCTGCTCTACTCTATATGGTATGGCTTGGCCTCCCCTCCCTTATAAATAGTTGGCCTATCAGTTGAGTGTGGACTAGATCGATCTTATCCTAGCCTAGAGTGTGAATCTAATCTATATTATATAGAATAATTCCCCCTCCTCCCACAGCCTCCCCTTATAGATCTATATAGTTATTTCCATATATATATATAGGGACCCTCTCCGCCAACTATAAGTTGACAACTATAGATGGTCGAGATGATGCCCTATCTCAACTTATGTTGATTGTGCTCGAGTTCTCTAATCCCACTCAATTCTTGATTTAAAGAATCGAGGACCCCATATACTTATAGATATCGAAATCCTACTGATGCCCCTAAATCTATATGTTATTCTCTCTTTCGAATGGAACCCCTTCTCCTCTATATAAAGGCAATCTGATCTCCCCTCCCACTTTCAGTTGATAAGCAAATTGTAGCTGATCAATATCCTAGTCTAAGGATAGCATCATCATATTGTAACATATATATAGGGTAAATTGTAGGTTGTCCAAATAGGGCATATTGCAAAGGTAATGTTTTAATGCATTTGAATGTGAGGCCCATTAGGCCCTTCCATATAGAATCAGGGTACTGGCTCTCCACTCTTTGAATGAGAAGACAAATATTCACCAATCTATAAAGAGCAATTGAGAGATCAATATCAGTGTGTAACTGCCCATCCCAGTCTAGTGAAGTCAATATATAGAATTTGGTTTCAAGGCCCCTATATATATGGTGATGGTGCCCCTTATATATATATATATATATATATATATATATATATATATATATATATATATATATATATATATATATATATATATATATATATATGGCCCAACTCTATATAGTCTGACTCAATGATTAGCTAAGGGCCCCTATCTATGACTATTGTAGCCATTGAGCCATATGAATCTAGGGTTTTCATAGATTGGGGCCCAGGCTTCCTTTCCATAAAGCCTCATCCCATATATATATGTAGGGTGGACCACCCTTCCAGTAAAGAAACAACCTAATGGATATTGAAGCAGAGCTATATAGAGAGCCTTGTGAGCCAAGCCATATATCCCACATCCATGAAGACTGCATATCTAGCTTTGGCAAATAGATATAGATTAGATCATTTTGCATGAATTAGGCATCTCCGATATAGACTACAGTGTAGTTGCAATGCAAGTTCGAACCCCTTCCTAGCCCATCGAGACATCCAACACAATTACTATCTACTATCTATATATGGGGATGGGAATGGGGATTGGGATTGGGGATTGGGGTGCGAAGGGCACCAATGACTACCTATAGTCTATAGTGGGGAGACCAAGGGTAGATGGATATAACCATAGCTCGACGGGACTATCTAGATGCTTAGGGTATGGGTCGAGGGGGAATTGGACTCAAGTGCAACTAATAGTGATAGGGGCTCAAGGATCTAATATATATGGGGCATATTATACGCAACACTAATGCCTATCTATAATCCCTTTATGGGACCCTCAACCCATAGATAGATTAGGGGGAGGAGCGAGAACATCCCTATCTATCTATCTATCTATCTGTCTAGGTCACTCCCTTTATATACATGGCGATAGAATATATCTACTTGGGGCACTCGATCAATGGATCTATGTCTATCTAGGGGAAAGGTGGTTGTAAATTGCATGCATGTGGGGAGATAATTTCTCCATTAGTGAAACACCCTATATATAGATATGGCGATAGGGCTATATGCTATATATAGATGGGGGGAAACTATGACTATATTAGGTACTAGGTACTCACGAGTCTAGTTCTAGTTATGGGGTGGATATAGCTAGGCACTCGCCGCCATCTGCAGCCCCCCAAAAAAAACTAGAGATGGAAATGGAGATGGAGATCTGGGGAGGATGAGGCCCCCTCTCTAATCTAATCCATGATCCATATAGATTAGAGAGTGAGCAAAGAGATTGATCTTACCACCCCACTAGTCACTAGGCCCCGAGCTTTATATCTCCCCATAAGGAAGGCTAGGTTGGACTAGACAAGCCTAGGCTAATTCAATCTCCTATTTTTATATGATATGGCGATCTCGTTGAACGCCTCTCTATCTATATCTAGTTTGGAGCCATGTTTCTGATCATTAATATTAGTACATATGGTTGGAGATCTAGCAGTAATTATAGATAATGGTTTCTACAACTTTCGAGAATGTAATTGAATCTCAGACTGGAAGGATTCCCAAAAGGGCGAGCAGAGCTCGTCTATGTAAAGAAGCTACTCTACTCACCCTTTGGGAATCCTTCCAGTCCGAGACTCAATTTCATTCCCAAAAGTCAGGGAATCCTTCAAGAAAGGGGGGACTCCACTTTGGGCTAGTCAATCTTAGATAGGGAGGAGAACGTCTGTATCAATCGTCATCTCATTGTTCACTCCATTCCCTAACCTAAGGGGGATGGATGGAATGGGGCCAATGAGTTGAGGGAGGTAATCTTGCTAAAATAAAGGGGGAAGATGCAAGATTGGTTTCAAATCAGGCTGGGTGGAGGATGAGGATGAGATCTATGCGGCTACCTCTAGGAGATCTTATAAATTTGGTCAAGAACAAAGATGATAAGGGGGAGGCCATTTTAGAGGAGAGCAAAGAGACCAAACCAACCCTAACTTGATGTGATTTCTAAGGGATGCAAGTTGAAACTCAAGCCTTATCATGTCTTGTCTAGGGATCCTCGGAGCATAAAGTCACATGATCCCAAGAAGGGACGAAGTGCCTTGATTCGAAAGTAAGAAAGCACATGCCTTGAAGAATATCTGATGAATACCTATGGTTATCCTGAAGGGAGGATTGGTGCTCACTAGCTACATGGTCGATTTTAGAGTAGAAATGGATTAGGTGAAATATCTAGATGGGTTATGCCCCTGTATATAGATAAAGTGATCCCAACTATGAGGAGATGGTGAGATATTTCAGTAGAGCTCACCACACTTTGTGCCCATATTCAATTAGAGGATGACTCCCCTACCTACATTGCCCATATCCACCTTCTAGTCCAAGCCATATAGAGTCGATTCTAGTCTAGATAGGGGTACCTATCTGATTAGATCAATGAAAGCTCAAATGCATTTTTTATTATATTTGTGATACAATTGATGACACCCCTATCTATTTATGGGGGATCCAACGTCATCCATTATATGCATGAGAACACTCGACAACCTATCGATAGATAGATAGATGGCACTCGACTGAGGGGAAAGCACTCAACACCTTATCTATAGATAAATGGTGCTCGACTACCTACTATTGAATGGACACTCAACACCCTAGATAGAGATAGTTCATTTCAAAAACTCTACACCCTACTTTCAAGTGTAGATGGCACTCATGATTGATGGGGTCTAGATACATGCCACTCGACACGCTAGTTTCAAGATGGCATTACCTAATTTCAAGATGGCACTTGACACCCTACTTTCAAGATGGCACTCGACTACTAATGAATAGATTCGAGATGGCACTTGATTAAGGGGATAGCACTTAACACCCTAGATAGAGATACATGGCACTTGACTAATGGTCAAGTGGATAGATGGCACTCAACCAATGTCTAGATGAGATGGCACTTGACCAACTACCTGTCTATAGATGTAGATGTAGATGTAGATATAGATATAGATGTAGATATAGATAGATGGCACTCGATTGAGGGGAGAGTATACTCAGGATGGCACTCGACTGCCATCTATATAATCTATATATAGAGGTGGAAGAACACTTGACACCGTATCTATAGATAGATGGCACTCGGATACCTCTATATATATTGGAGGAGGGGGGGAGCACTTTACACCCTTTCTATAGATAGATGGCAATCGACTAGTGCCACTCAATTACCTAGATAGATGTCACTCAACCACTATCTATATATATATAGGGAAGAATGCTTGACTACCTACTTTCAAGATGGCACTCAACTAATGGATGGCACTTGACTGCCATATGTATGTATGCACGTACGTATGTATGTATGTGCGTACATACAGATGTATGTATGTATGTATAGGTATTAGGAGGAAGAGCACTCGACTACCTAGATTGCTTATAGATATATGGCACTCTAGATGGCACTCAACTACCTATCGAGTGGATTTAGGATGGCAATTGACTACCTATTGAGTGGATTTAGATAGATGCTACTCGTGATTGATGGGGAATAAGAACATACATTAGTCTACCATACACGTGAGAAGTATTATAAATGTGATACGACCTACCCTCGTTTTGTTGTCAGGCTTGTTTATAATATATTTCAAATATATTATGACTAGGGTTTATCCTATATTTGAGTTGACCTCGTTTATGTAATACTTGCTTTCTACTAGAAAATGTTTCAAATATATTATGACTGGAGTTTACCCTATTAGACTATACAAAAATAAGTGGCAAAAGAATCATTACAAACAAAGCTTTACAATCCTCAAACTATAAGAACATATTAAATCAAATAACTAACATTTAGAAAAAATATTTACAAAAATGACCAACCTTTGCTCAGGCCATACAGAATCGGTGGATATAAATGCTAAATTTCATAGCATCTAAGAAGCTAAAACAACCTTATAATAACTTCTTTGGTCAGTGTTCATAAATAACTACTACCAAGTATGGTAGGAGTGATATCTTCACCTTTGTGCATATCCTGCAATCATTGCAGTCCATGAGACCACATCTCTTCGAGGCATTTCACTGAAAATTCTTAAAGCCTCTTCAAGAGCACCATTTTGTCCATTTTCTGTGATCATTGCATTCCATGATACCACATCTCTTTGAGACATATTGTCAAACAATTCATGTGCCTTGTGTGTACTTCCACACTTTGCATACATGTCTGTCAGAGTATTTTGGCACAGGCTGGGAGGATGCTGGCAAAGGATGTGGAATTTGGCCTGACACCTGCCAATTGCATTTCAGTTCACGTGCCTTGTGCATATTTCCACATTTCACGTACATGGCATATTTCCACATTTCACGTACATGACAAAAAAACCGCTTTCGATTATGCTTTGATGGATATTCATCTGCTTTTCCTAAGCTCTTATTTTGGTATGCTGGCAAAGGTGAACTGATAGGGTGGGACACCGTTTCGTTGCATTTGGTGAAACAGTGTCTGAGGATATCCGTGGGTTTTATAAGCGACAATTATGGCATTCATAGAGGAGATCTCCTTCAGTCATTTGGTCAAACATATGGCGTTCATCAACTACACATCCGCACTTTTCATACATGCGTATAAGCGTATTTTGTAATACTAATAGTTTGTGTTTGTAAAACTGAAATTCCTTTTGATTGATGTAGGAATGGATTTGCTTGCCTTGTGAAAGTGCTACAATGGTTGAAGTATGCAGAAAAGTCGACAGGGGGTTATGTGTATTAAGCATAATGCTGTGAAAGTGAGATTGAGATGTGCAGTGGTTGGCATTGACATTGGCATATTATGATTATTATTCAATTCACTTCTAACGCAATAACAGTGAAACAGCGTCACCGTCTTTGACCCCAAAAGTGGTTTTATTGGTTTTTGTTATTTAATTCTGTGAATAACAATGATACAAAGGATGTGTATGTTGACAAACAAATGCATTGAACAAAAACATTTCAATAACCAGAGCATGTACTTATATTATCTATACAGTAAAATGAGATTTATAGAATTTTAAACCATAAATTTTATTAGGGTATAAACCTTGTTGGAATAACTTAAAAAACCTTATAACTCCATTAATCAATCAAATTTTGCAAATATTTTGATTTATGTTTATTTATTATCTAGTTAAAAAAAAATTATATGCATACAACTTGTTCAAAAATATCGTATCCTCTGCACAAACTAATCAAATTCTGAACAAAATATAAACACCCAATTCAATTTTCAATAAATAATATTATCCATGTACCTGTCTGCTGCCCAGTAAGTCTAGTTTCACAGTAAATTTGAGCAGTCTGACTTTCAATGAAACTCTCTGTCCAGCTAGGCTGCCCTACAAAAATAAAATCAAGGGTTAGAATTTAATATCCACATCAAAATTGAAATATACCGAGTCACGAGATTTAGAAGTGAAAACTCAAATCATGAATACAATTCAATATGACAATGTTATTCACAATCTAAACGGTAATAATAAAACCCACAACAAATTTTAAAATGGCATCATTAGAGAACTCACCTCCCCTGTGAAGCAAAGCAGCAGCCTTTCATGGTTAATGCACCCACCACACCATTAAAAAAAAACAAAATACAGAATTAAAAAAAAAGCACAAGCAAACATTCAAACAAATCAAACCAGCCAAACACATACACAGAAAATGAAAAAAAAGCAAAGGGCACAAACCAGAAAGGAAAATAAAATGTTAAAAGAGGAATTAAAAATATATATATATATATATATATATATATATATATATATATATATATAAGTTGTTCATGCAACGGACATACTTACCGCCATCACGGTCGCTGTCTAAACTACCATCTTCCCATTCAAAATTTCCCACCGACTTTGAGTTTTTAAAAAAACATCCTTTAAAAGTTTTTTTAAAAAAAGCTAAAAGCACCTCAAACTAATATTTAAATTTATTCTCTTAACTAAATAAGCAAAAGCTACATAATTTTGAAGTGTTCAAATAATTAAATTATTTTTTAATATTATATTAAATAAATTAAAAAGTTAAACTTTTATTATGCTAGAGATTGTTATTGTAATTTCATACGGTCTAATCTTCCCAATGATTTCATTTTGAGAGGGATATCAAAATATTTTTATTATGAAGGTTGATTATATTGTATTGTATTAAAATTAAAATAACAATGAAATAATTTAATCAATTTTTGGGATGATTTCATTTTGAGAGGGAGATCAAAATATTTTTACTATGAAGGTTGATTATATTGTATTGTATTAAAATTAAAATAACAATGAAATAATTTAATCAATTTTTGATTTAATAGGTGGGTGTAAAGGTGTAGCTTGATGGTGGGTTTTAGTATTTTTCAGTGTTCCATTTAGGGTCTAATAATTTAGATTTCAGAAGACTGGCTATCCTTACATTTACATAGTTGGATAGTTATAGGGGGTTCGCCCTATAAAATTAGAGTTGAAAAAGCTTTGTATCATCGAATTAAACCTCGATTCTTCCAGTTATTAAAAAAATAACAACAATAAAAACCTCTAATCTAACTGACTAGTGAAGTTTAAAAAAATAATCTCACCATTAGAGATTGTGGTAAGGATGAATCATCACGCATGTGATCAATGCAATGCAATGTCAATGCCACACTCTCCCAATAAATAATAAAGTTTTGCAAGTAAAATCATCAACTATAATATATCATTGTCTCAATGGAGAAAACACACCCTTAAGCAAATATATCGGGAAATAGTAAGAAAGAAGTCAGGTAGATAAGTAGAGAGAGATTTTAATAGCATCCACAATGCCAAAAGAATTTATGGGATCCTAAGAACAAAAATCATAATTAAAGGAATAAAGAAGCCCCCAAAAATTAAAAAAAGGTTTGAGTCGGGGACCTCAGTTTATATTATCTATCGGGGACCTTATTTTTAATATTTATTATTACTCTATTTCTGAATGTTCATTTATATTATAGCCATAGATTCTCCATTTTTTAATGTTTTCTTCTTTGAGTAAGGTGGACATAGACACACCATCTTGTCAAGGATCTAGATCAAATGTCTTCATAAGTAGAGCATTCCATGTTATAATGTCATTACCTAAAATACATTCACTCTTTCCACTTTTCTTTTGGAATCTTCTATCTATGCATCTAAGTTGCTGTGATTTGATTCTCAATTGAGTTATGAACATCTTCATTTTCTATTTGATTTTTGCCCTTGTATAGGTTTAGTTGGTTATGTTTATAATTGGGGTTAAACTCGATCATGTAGTATTATTTTTCCTCTCAAGTTGCTTTGTCCACATGCTTAATTGAAACATTTACCTTGTATTTTTTTTTTCTCTTGATTGGTGGTTGGACATGTAAGTCGATACCCCATTTACCCATCCATATTTATTTTGGTTCATTCATGTCCTCTTTTTTTGTTCAACTCTTCTCAAATTGGTGTCTTTGCCACCTATCCTCTTTCATGCTCTCTACTTTCTTTAAGTAGCCTAGGAGATGTATCATTATTTTTGCTTATATTTTAAAAGTACATGTTTATGCTAGAATAATCTCATACTACGCACTAACCTTGATGTTGCTTGTGACTAAATATTTTTTAATTCTTTGAATTTGTATCCACTTTAGACCTGACATATTATTGGCCCAAACTTCACACACAAAGAGCACCATTGGAACTACTAATAACCCAAATAGGGCCTTGGTGGTCTTCCAATCCCACAAATAAGCATATTTACACCTATTTTAAAGAGAGTATAGTTTTCTCCACACTCCTTGAAATCTATTTTTTATGCATGTTTCTTAGCTAAGCTTGTTAATGAAAACAAACCCTAGGTACTTGTATACTAAGACTATATTGAGTAGGCTTATTCAAACATAAAACTTATATGCTTCTTATCTTTTTGATGGGAGAAGATTAAAATCTTAGTTTTGCTAGTGTTGACCTACATCCCAACCTCTTTGTAAGTTTTAAGGCTTTTAAATAATCTCTTATATTTTAGTCAGAAAAAGGGAAATTGATGAGTTGACATATATTTCATAGTGGTAAAGTGATATGTAGAGAATGTGTAGACACCTAAATTTGGTACAATACCCTTTTCCCTTGTGTCTTCTACCTAATTTATCAAATTTGATGTACTTTTGTATATTCATGTATTTATAAGACTTCTTTGACCCCAAATTAACCCCCATTTAGTCCCTGAGCCTTAAAAGAACATCTACCAGTTATCAGAATCTATCAATTAGTATCTTTAAACTAATTCTCACTTGTTATCATGCTCCTCATTAAGATCTAGCCTTTTGTTTACTCTAAGTCAGACTTGTGCCATGTGCACATTTCTCTCCCTTTATGGTTTCTTTTTCCTGTTATCACTAGTTTTGTGCCTTTAACTTAGCTCCTTATCATTTCTAAAGTCAGATAAGGAACCCATATTGTTCCAAATATCCATATATATACAAGTCATCATAAACCATTTATGAGGTAGAGAGAGGAGGGGTCATTGAAAAGAATAAGAATATCAAGATCTATACCTAGACCTATAGGAGAGCCAATCATCAAGTTACTTTATTACTCTTACTTCAAAAATTGAGCTTCATTTAGTCAATCTTACACACTTACGACATAGTTGTCTCTCTTGGCCTCTCAATATCCCCTTATACTAGATGAAGGTTTTAGCTTGTATGTAGCTACATCATCACTTCTATGGAAGAGGTTCAAATCCCTTACTTGAGATATTTAATTTATTCTCACTCATAACTATGTGGATGTCTGATTCCAATGTGTGGGTTACATAGTTTTCAATGTCATTTTGGCAGTTGTTGAAATCCATAATTTGTTGCTTATTTTAAGTGTCAAACTAGGTGTAGACACAAAAAATAAATCAATTAATGGTTAAAAATATTGGTCCTTGACATTTTTACCTTGCTTGGCCAACTCACCATTCTAATAACCATATATATATATATATGATAGCCTTCCAAATCTTGTAATTTATATGAATATAGTCTAAACTTTCCTAATATTTTTCTAAACATCCGTAATCAGTAAACACTTCACTGCCATTTCAATTTCAAAAGCTCCTATCCAATCTATAAAATTACATGCTAGGCAGATAGGGGAACATTATGTACCTATCCACTGGTGCATATTTATCCGTCGCACTCCAACAACTAGTTTTTCAAAATGACACGCTTCCTAATGGATCTCCTGTGTGATCCATAAGATCATTTATTAGAGATAATTCAAATGTCTTCCTATAAGAGCATATCAATTTCCTTACTCCAAACCCCCTCCCCCCGCCCAGTTACTCTAACACTCTCTTGCAAGTGGCAAATTTCATAAGTACTTATCTATTTAATAAAGATCCCTACTATTAAGCATGAGATATATTGAGAGGGGGGGTGAATCAGTATATCATATATCTTCTAAAACTTTTACTTAATCTGATTTATTTTCTTTAACCACTTAATCATACATTCAAGATATGTAATAAAATTGAAACAACAACATGCACCACACAAAAGAGAGAGACACCAAATTTTTACGTGAAAACCCAATGTGGGAAAAACCACAAAGAACTATCTCAAGTATGTAAATGAGCACCAACTCAGTTTTACAAAGTTCATAAGTGCCAACTTGTAGGAGCATCAACCCCTTTTATAAACACCAACACAACAATGATTCGTGAGCACCAACCCACAGGAGCACCGACCCCTTTGTGTATAAAACACAACTATCTCTCAATGTTTCTTTCTCAACAAATGATAGCACACTACTATATCCATTTATTTTCTCTCCTCTGCTCTTCTAAGCTAGATAAAACAATTTCAAACCATCCTCTCACTTGATTATTTACAAATGGCTTCCCAAGCCTCCTTTTATAGCTTTCCAAATGATCTTTGGCATTCACCCTTTGTGACCCTTCAATCCACATAGAAAATGGTGCCAAACTTGTCTTGCATGACCTTTTAAATTCCTCAAGGTGACTCTTCATGGGAAAATGCATCATTTCCCTCTTTTGTCTTTATCTGGTGACTCTTTGAATTCCTCTAGGTGACCCTTCATGGGAAAATATGTCCTTTCCCTCTTTTTTCTTTATCTGGTGACTCTTCAAATTCCTCAAGGTGACCCTTCATGGGAAAATGCATCCTTTCCTTCTTTTGTCTTTAGTGGTGACTTTTTGACTTTCTAACGAACCCTCTTTTGTCTTTATGCAACCAAGATTATATTTGTTAATATTTAATTAATATTAACACACTATAGCCAATATATGAACAATAAAAAATTAATATTAACACACTTTAGCCAAGATATGAATAATAAAAACACCTTTAAATAATAAATGCTATGGGGCCTTTGTCACCAATACTGGTAGACCTTTGACATTAATGACAATATTTCCAACAATATCCCACTTTGTCATTGATGGCAACCTCAAACTAAAACTAACACATCCTGAAACCTATATTACACATGCCAATCAAAAACATACAATAACTCCCCCTTACTGTAGCATCCTATTTTTTGAACCTGCTCCTATACTTCTCCCACTTTGACATCAATGGAAAAGGGTCTGTCCTAGAGCTAACACTTAGATCCCCCTCAATTGATGTTGATCCTCAATGGTAGGAAGTAAAATAAATTACTCCCAACTTCTCTTATAGATAATCGAATGTGTCTTTTGGTAGTGCCTTTGTGAAGATATCTACAATCTATTCTATAGTACTGATATATTCCATTTTAACTCATTGATCTACAACCTACTCTCTCAAAAAGTGATATCTGATAGGAATATGTTTTGTCCTTGAATGCATAACTAGATTCTTAGAAATATTAATAGAACTTGTGTTGTCATAGTAAATATAGATAGGTTCATCATATTTTACCTTGATGTCTTCTAAGGTTTGATTCATCCAAAGCAATTGAGTACATCGTAACACTGCTACAATATATTCTACTTCAACTGTAGAAAGTGATACTAAGTTCAACTTCTTGCTTAGCCAAGACACTAAGCTATCATCAAGGAAGAAAGCTCCTCCACTTGTACTCTTCTTGTCGTCTAAACAACCTACCCAATCTGAATCTGTATAAGCAACCAAAGTGAAATATCTACTTGTGGGATACCACAATCTATAATTGTAATGTCCCCTTGACATATTTAAATATTATCTTCACCAACTAAACATGACTCTCCTTCAGGGCTGCCTAATTTCTCATGACCATGGCTACTACATGCATGATGTCTAGCCTTGATGCTGTTAGATATAAAAGACTACCAATCATAGATCTATTCAAGGACTAATATACACCAGGTGAATCTTCATCCTTACTCACCTTGTTCCATGTACCCATTGGTGTGCCAATTGGTGCACAATCCTCAAAACCAAACTTTTTCAACATCTCCTTTGAATATTTACTTTGAGATATGAAAATTCTTTTATCTGACTAAGATATTTATAATCCTAAGAAAAATGACAATTCTCCAAGCATAGACATCTCAATTTTTTTTGGCATAGGATCAGAAAATCTTTTTATCATCTTTGTTACCTCCAAATATTATGTCATCAACATATACCAAAAAAAGCAATTGGTGCTCACCTTCTATTTTGATGTAGAGATTACTGTCAACAAAACCTCTCTTGAAGCCTTGATCTTGCAGGTACCTATCAAGCCTTGCATAATAGCTCTAGGAGCTTATTTCAATCCATACAATGTTTTATTCAATTTTCACACATATTTGTTGTCATTTGAGAGAAGAAATACCTCAGGCTACTCAATGTAGATCTCCTCTTCTAGCTTCCCATTCAGGAAAGCAGACTTAACATCCATCTAAAACACTTTAAAATTATTAAACACTGCATATGTAAGAAACATCCTGATAGCCTCTAGCCTCACCACTAGTGCAAAAGTTTATTCAAAATCTATACCCTCAATCTAAGCATATCTTTTACATACTAACCTTGATTTATTCCTAGTAACTTCACCATCTTCATTTAACTTATTTCTGTATACCTATTTTGTTCCTATCACATTTTGATCTTTCGATCTAGGCACTAATTCCCAAGTATCATTCTTTTCTATCTGATTTAATTCTTCATCCATTGCTTTAACTCAATGCTCATCATGTCTAGCTTTTGAAAAAGTTCTAAGCTAAATTTTGGATAACAAAGAAAAATTAGCTTGCTCAGATTCACTTACCATCATTATTTTGGTGTGAACTCCTTAATTTATGTTCTTGATGATGTCACTTTTATTATGATTTCTCTGGACATATTTGGATGGGATTTTGGTGTCCTTTTGTTCCTTCTTCTCATATTCATCTGATTCTTCAAAATCTTATTCTTCAATGATTTCAAGAATGTCTACCAGATCACTGGCCCTTTGTGCTACATCTTCATCTATCATGACACTTGCACTTTCAACTATCTTCTTAGTTCTTTTGTTATAACATTTGTAAGCTTTAATTTTGCTAGAGTATCCAAGAAATATACCTTCATCTGCTCTGGATTAAAACTTACCTAATTTTTTTATCAATTTTCTTTATGAATAATTTACTATCAAAAACTCTAAAATAATCAACAGAAGTTAGTCTATCTTTCCATAACTCAAAGGGAGTCGTGTCACTATTAAATATTAACAATGATTTGCTCTAGATATGCACTGTTGTGCCTAGTGCCTCTCTCGAATATTTGTATGGTATCTTGGATTCATGTAGCATTATCCTTGCCATCTCCTAAATTGTTCTATTTTTCTGTTCAACTACTCCATTTTGTTATGGAGTTCTAGCTACTAAATAATGTCTCTTTATCCCATGGTCTTCACAATACTCAATAAACTTATCTGACATGAATTCTCTTCCTCGATTTGATCTCAAACACTTAATCTTTAAACTAGTTTCATTCTCAACTAAAGCCTTGAATGCTTTGAAGTGAGTGAAAGATTCTAATTTTTTTTCAAAAACATCACCTAAGTCATATGTGTAAAATCATCAATAAGAAACATGAAGTATTTATCACCTTGAGTACTTTGAATTTTAGTAGGTCCACATAGATAAGTATGAACAAGCTCTAACATCTAAGTAGTTGAGTAATCCTTTGTCTTGAATTATCTTCTAGCCTGCTTCCCATGCTAACATGGTTCACAAAATGCTTTGGGGCTTTGTAATCTTTGGAAGATCTCTGATTACTTGTTTCTTTCTGATGTTGACAAGATTATCAAAATTTACATGTCCCATTCTCTTGTGCCACAACCAACTTTCCTCAACTTGACTCAATCAACATTCTTGACCTTTCATATCTAATAACACATAAATTATTGTCTATTCTCTGAGCATCTACATCAACACATCTGAATCTTTTCTTCTAATCTCACAACCTTTTGCATAAAACTTTAATGTGTGTCCTTGATCACACATTTGACTTACACTCAATAGATTATGCTTAAGACCTTCTACATACAACACATTCTCATTCTTGGTTCTACCATTATCCAAACTTAATGTACCTTTCTGGTTATCCTAGCAGTGGTATTGTCTCTAAATTTCACTATACCACTATTGATCTTCTTTAGAGTTTTAAACTTTCTCTTGTCTCCTGTCACGTGCCTCGAATATCTATTGTCAATAAACCATGGTCATTCTTCATTTCTTGTATGTAAATTTTTTTGGACTAACATAGAATCTTCAAGTTATTTCTTTTGCCATGAATCTATCTAAACTCTCTTCTTAATGAATGGAGCCTTGAAGCCTTGGTCCTTCTTGATTGATGCAAACATGATTCTATAATGTCGATCTATGTGTCCAAAATGATTTCACTTGTAACATATTATGGCTTCTTCATTAAAGATTGATAGAGGAGCAAAAGAGTTGTAGCTTCTGCTTGACTCTACACGAGTTCCCTTTTCCTTGTTTCTAAAATTGTTATCTCTTTTAGGACAGTCTATTTTCTTATGACCATAACCATTACAATAAAAATAATAACCATGAAAATAAATCATGTTCTGGTTTGTGTATCTTTGACCTGGTGGTCTTTTATAGCTCTATTCTTTCTAGCCTTCTTTGTTTGAGTTGGCCTCTGCATTCTTAACTTCTTCCTTTTTCATTTCCTCTTTTGTAAGGGCTTTAACATAGCTCTTTTCTTTTTGAAATCCAATATCTGTCTTATCTAACATTTATTTTTGACTTTCTAATATCTTATTCAATATGTTAGTGTTATTCTCAAATGATTAATTTATCATTTGTTGCTTTATTTATTTTCTCGATATCTTCTTTTAAAAAGGCAATTTCAACAACATACCTTTCACATTCTTTACTTATTGTAATTGTGTTGTTATATCTTCTTCAGTATTTTTGGCTTCTCCAATGTGTGCTTGTAGATCTTCAATAATTTCTTTTGACTCCTTTTTTATTTTTCTCAATCTAGAGCTTCAATATTTGATTCTTCTTCTCAAGAGATTTTAATTATTCTAAGGCACAAATGAGTTCTCCTTCTAGATTCACCTCAGCTTCATTCTCGCTTTCATTGTGTTCTTCTTATTGATCATTTATACTTTTACTTACAAAGGCATCTTCATGTATGGTCATGAATAACATCTCTTTTTCATCTAAGTCACTGACTCCATTATCTTCAACTGAGCTAATATCTTTATAATATAAACTCTTCTTCTCGAATCTCTTCTTGTATTTGCCTTTGAAGTTTTTCTTCTATGTAGGCTTTCCTTCATCATTGTCACCATCTAAGCACTTAGCTAAAAAATGTCTAATCTTACCACATTTAAAACATTTAAATGAAAAATTTCCTTGATATTTACTTGTGTCCTTTTTAAGCTTGTGAATTAATAGGGCTTCATTTTCATCTTTTTCATTGCTAGAACTATCACTTGACTCTTGAATCGTAGCCTTGTTTTTCTTAGATGTTTTGAAAGAAACTTCCTTTTTTGAGGGTTTCTCATATTTGGTCTGCATCTCATATGATGTAAGAATACCTTGTAGTTCATCCATCTTTAACTTGCCTAGATCCTTCATTTCCTCAATTGCAGATACCTTTGCATCATATCTCAAAGGTAGAGATCTCAATACCTTTTGTACCACCGTTGACTCTTCTACTTTTTCTCCAAGGCCTTAAATTTGATTTACTATTTGATCAACCCACAAAAGATAACTTTCTATATTTTCTTCCTCTTCCATTTTTAGACTCTCAAACTATCTCCTAAAAGTTTAGAGCTTAGTTTGTTGTATTTTTCCATCACCTTTGTGAATATTTTTGAGTTTTACCCAAGTCTCATAAGCAGATTTGCATTTCATAACTTTAAAAAATTATGGTTCACATAAACCACATAAAATAACATTTAAAGCTTTAGCATTATTTTCACTTGCCTTTTTATCCATGGAAGTAGTTACAAGTGCCTGTGGCTCTTGGTATTCATTTATCATTGCTTGCCAAATGTCAAATTTGAGGGCCATCAAGTAAGTCCTCATCCTTATACTCTAAAAGGCATAATTTTTCCCATCAAACAAAGTTTCCTTATTTGTATAAAAACCTTCATGTTCTCTGGCCATCATGCTTTCCCTGATCTACCTTCGAGCTGTTAAACTCTTTCTGAAGGAACCTGCTCTGATACCAATTGTTAAGCACAAGATATACTAAGAAGGGGGGATGAATTAGTATATCATATATATTTTTAAACTTTTAATTAATCTTATTTTTTTTCTTTAACCACTTAATAATACATTTAAGATATGTAATAAAATTGCAACAATAACATGTACCACACAAGAGAGAGAGAGACACTAGATTTTTATGTGGAAACCCAATGTGGGAAAAACCATGGAGAACTATCTCAATTATGTAAATGAGCACTAACTCAATTTTACAAAGTTCATAAGCACCAACTTGTAGGAGCACCAACCCCTTTGTTGAACACCAACCCATAGGATCACTAACCTCTTTGTGTATAAAACACAATTATCTCTCAATGTTGCTTCTCAACAAATGATAGCACACTACTATATCTCTTTTTTTTCTCTCTTCTGCTCTTCTAAGCTAGGTAAAATAATTTCAAACCATGCTCTTGCTTGCTTATTTACAAATGGCTTCCCAAGCCTCCTTTTATAGATTTTCAAATGACCTTCGGCATTCACCCTTCGTGGCCCTTCAATCCACATGGAAAATGACCCCAAACTTGTCTTGCATGACCCTTTAAATTCCTCAAGGTGACCCTTAATGGGAAAATGCATCCTTTCCCTCTTTTGTCTTTATCTGGTGACTCTTGGAATTCCGCAAGGTGACTCTTCATGGGAAAATGCATCTTTTCCCTCTTTTGTCTTTATCTGGTGACTCTTCAAATTCCTCAAGGTGACCCTTCATGGGAAAATGCATCCTTTCCTTCTTTTGTCTTTAGTGGTGACTCTTTGACTTGCTCATGGACCCTCTTTTGACTTTATGCAACCAATAATATATCTATTAATATTTAATTAATATTAACACACTTTAGCCAAGATATGAAAAATAAAAACACATTTAAACAATAAATGCTATAGGGCCTTTGTCACCAATACTGTTAGACCTTTGACATCAATGACAATATTTCAAACACTTACTGTAATTTTTTATAGTAATACAATTATTGGCCAAGTTAACATTGTTTTCTTGCAGGTTGAGGCCATCCTTTTGTCAAGCATTCTAATCAAATTTTCATTTTGTATTCATTACATTTATATGATCTTACCCATAGTGAGAAATATATCGGATTGAGGTCCCCACTAACTATGTAGGCAACACTCAGTCAACAAAGGGTTTTCTAAGGATAGTTTGGCCATATAACACTTCCCTACATTTTTCCATTTTATGTTTGGTCTTATTTATTCCTTGTCTAGGTTAGGATTTTCTATCTTATAGGTTATCCATGTGTCAAATAAAATATTGCATAGAAAAATTAACCTATAGACAGAGACGAACATCCTCAAAATTTTAGATACAACGTACAAACAACAAAAATAGAATCACAGTAGAGGACAACAACATGTTGTGACCTTATCTGACTACTGCGTACTTATCCCAATATATAGCAAATAAAATTTTTAAATTAACAATGCATTTTTAGACCTATGTCAATAGTTTTACAAAGTCACAGTTAGTAGAAGCATTATACTATTTTCATAAATCAATTTGTAAGGACATCTCTCTAACCTCAACCCTAGTTTCTATATTTATTAATTTATAACTTCTATAAATTTTGTATATCCATGTGTTTACCAATTGATTATTTTATTTCTCTCTTAAATAACATTTAAATTTTACGATACTTTGGAGTTATTTATATCACACTTAATTAATTTTAAGGGTAAACACTAGGTCCAAGAGAAGGAATAAAAAATTCAACATACGATGCTCTAAAAACAATGAAACACAAGTACATGGATATAAAAAAAAATATCTAAAATAGTGATATAAGAATTAGGTATCACAACCCTATAGAGGATAGACTCAATGGAACAAAAATAGACTCAACAACATGAATATTTCTAGCATAAGTATGCCTAGGTCAAACTGCATAGAACACAACTATGTCCAAGACAATCCAAAGGTTAATTTATTTCTTGTTTTGTATAAAACCATAATTATGGTAAACAAAAGGCTTCATTTGAGTTAAAGGGAGTTATAATGTGTGGTGTGTTACAACAGATTTTAACATCTAGATAGTTCCATGTATAATTACTAGCTCAGGGTGTGATATGGTAAAGTGGTTTTATATCAACAATGTACTTATCTAAACTATAAACAATGTTCAATTTAGATCAAAATAATTTTACCAGAATAAATAGTAAAAAACCTATTTGTAATAAATGAATATTATCAATTAATTTAAAATTACAAAGTTGAGGTTTTGAGAATAACACTTAATTATACCAAATTTTTAAACTACATAAAGCTAAAATCAAATGGAAATAGGTTCATGTATTGAGGTAGATAAAATCGAGAAAAAAATCTATAAATTGAAGACTTTGCAAATTTGACTAGGAGTGGAGTGTTACACTCCTGGTTGCTTCCAAGTGTGTAGCTAAGGGCTAATGTATGCTCCTAATCACTTTAGAGTTACTTGGAACAAATTTTAACAATATTCTAAATTATTTAAATAAATAAAAAAATCATTTTTTGTGGGTAAACCATGAAGGTAGTTGATGGTTCCATTGGGTAGCTTGGGATATCTGTTGCATGCTAAGATCCTTGGGAGGGATTAATATTTTAGATATTTGAATCTAAGGCTATGATTTTTATGTTAAATGGATCATACATGCTTTATATGGTAATGAAAACTAGAATATCTTTCTTAGGAATTACATCACTTAGGACAATCCCTTGGGCAAAGGAGCCTAGAAGGATTTAAGTCTTCAAACTTTGTTTCTCGCTTAGGGCCCCATCACCATTGTTGTAATACATCACATGTGAAGCTTATGAATTCCATTTATCTTAGTATATCATTTGCATTACGTAAAATTTTAAATTACATTATACATGTGTACTTTGTTGATCTTTACCCTATTGGGTATTGTGAGCAACATCTTTTGTTTTCCACAAGAAGGTCAATTTTACGGTTGACTTGATTTTCTTGAGTTTGGTTGATGACAACAATCCATTATTATTTTCCTTGAAAACATTAATATAATTTATATTAAAATGACATTTTCATAATGGGAAGGGGATGTGAGAACCCCAAATTTCATAGTGCTTACCGTTAGACATTTGGTGTGTCACACACGTCATGTTGAGATGTGTTTTAGTTGTTATTGAGACATGATATGTTATTGAGTCATTAGGACTGAGATAAAGATTATATATGTTATGTTTTTATTATGAAATAATGATTATGCTTGGATTATATGATCATTTTATGCATTGATATCAATTTGCTTATGATATTTTTATTATCCTTTTTGACAAGTTTTGATTCTATACTAAGAGAGGTTTTATTCTTACACATGTATTTGAGAAATGATATGTTTAAATGATTGGTATTATTTATTTTAATTTATATGTGAAGCCTTGGATATGTTGTGTACATGTATTATGTATTGAAATCACTAGTATTACTTATATTATGTAGCTTTGGCTTCTAGGCTAGGTCATTTTTATGTGTTCTATGTTGTGCAAGTGGAAGGGGAGGCCAACGAGGGAAATAGGACTATGTCAGACATGAACACATCATGGGTAGAGTGGTTACACACATACTTTAATTTTTGATGATCCAAACCACTTCTTGTACCTCATTATGGACCTAGTTAAAATCATATATTTTATTAACTTGTTTTACACTATTCACCCACCTCCTTAGACACTATTAAAATGTTCCATTCCTAACCTTAGGAGTTTTATTTAGTTATATTTATTTATCAAATGTTTGTATCCACTCATGTGGGCCCCTTTGACTCAAAACTTAGATAATATATGTTGATGTTTTTGGCCTTGGACCAATAAGAAGGTAGGAAAGTCCTTCAAGAAGCCTTAGATGAATTTTGAGGCAACCCATGTGTTATTTATGGTATGGGATAGTGAGTTCATTTATTGAAGTATGGGTTTGTTTTCTTTCCCACATGGGCTTTCTTGCTTTCTCACATAGGCTTGTAAGTGGAGTTAAGGAGGGGAAAGACTTAATGACCATAATCCAAGTGATGGGAAGGGATACATGTCATCTTTCTATTGACCTTTGGATGGGAGAATCTAGTCTATATAAGGAAGGAAAGCCTTCATTATGGGGACTCTTATACTCATTTTGAATTTTGGTAAAAACCATAAGTGGAGGAGAGAAAGAGAAGCTTGGAGGAGGAACATGGAGAAGAGGTGTTTGATAGTGTGCAAGACTTGTAAATGGAGTTCTTGAATGGATTCAAGAGGTGGAGTCATGGTAGGTTCCATTTCACATTTTTATTTCAATGTAATATTGTTAATAATATCTTTTCCCTAATTTTAAGTGCAATTTTCAAGAGGGGTAAGGCCATTTAGTTTACGATCTTTCTTTAATTTTGTACATGGTTTTTGCTAAGGCCACTATTATCACTCGAAACATGCATATGCATGAGAATATCTCTCATGCTTGATTATGCATGGATCTTGCACATTAGAGAGTGATTTGGTGTCTCATTGTAATAGTGGGATCATCCCACAAGTTATGGGACTCTTGTGATCCTTGGGAATAACCTCTGGAGTCAATTGAATTCCTTCTATTCTAGATAAACCTGGTTTAGGACCAACACGTACACCTACAAAGAGCAGAATGAAATTTATAGCTAGTGCTAAACCTAAACTTGACAAGTGGAAAAGTGGAAGAAAGGGTAAGAGATTATTGAAATGTAAAAGGTGATGCACCAATAATAGAGTGATCACCTCACTTGCTTAATGATGCAATAAAACTAATAGATTGAATACATAAACTTCAAACCAAATGCAATGCATAAGTGTTTTGCATGGAGGTAAGGGAACATAACACAACACTAAGAGGGATGAGAAATGGTCCATAGATAATGTGTACATAGAACTGTGTATACACATAATATGACCTACAAGGACTTTTAGTTTTTCACAGAGGTGTGAAGGGAGGACAACAATGAAAGGGAATAATATTCATAGATAGAGATCAAGAACTAATAGTGCACATAGAATGTAGAGAATGAAGAAAAGTAACTTAATTATTATTAATCTCAAGGTCTAAGGCAATATTACAAAATTGAATAGGTAAAGCTTTGTTATACTAAGAGAGGGCTCTTGGAGGAAAAATTTTGGTAACATTATAGTGCTCAAAAGATGTCAACCCTTTTATATTAAAAATTAGGGTTTATATAGTGTCAAACAAGGCCCTACATGATCAATTCACCATCAAAGGTGGTAGTTAGGAAATTGAATTCAAAAAGAACATCTAGATCCCATGGTTGGATTAAGATCCTCAAAATTTTCTCAATAACTTCTATAAGCCATGCTTATCCATCTTGGATCTGATAATTTGATTTTTGAAGTAGTTAGAATGTCACCCATGGATTCGCATGTTTTTTTGAGAATGAAAGGCATTTGGGTAGCCAAGGGTGGCATGTGATCATATTATGACAATCTGATAACTACCCTACATTTAATTCTATCCTAATTGGATCACCTTGATGTCTAATCAAGCTCAACTACCATCCCCATTTATGGCAGTCACCTACCAATCCACCTAGAATAACATGTTGGTATGGGATTGTGCAGTCGTATCTTTGGGTTGTACCTCATCACCTTGTGTAGGCAGTGTTGACATTGTGGATTACACCCTTGAAAAGAAGGCTCAGCTTCTCTCTTCCATGTGGAACTATGGAGACTTTCCCCTTGCTATGGGCTTGGCAAAAAATGAGGAAAGAATCTCTAGATAAGGGCTAGCTCCCTTTGATGCATCTTTTATGGTCCTTAACTTCTACTATTGATAATGGGGGGGAGGGGTGAAAAGGGAGAAGGATATGACAAAATTAGAACCTATCTAAAATGGCGATGCACCAAATGATTTGATCTACTCAGCTTATATCAACAATTTAGACCAAAAGGGTAAACATACACTTGATCTGATAAAAGACCAGACTGTATGTCACTTTAAAAGGGGGCTTAATGAAGATACAAAGAAAAAGAACTTATCATAGGTGCTACAGCAACACATTATCAGATAACTACTCTTCTGTCTCTATGTTCCAACTTGGGCACTTCCTATTATCCTACATAAATGGTCTTGGATATACCAGATATGTTGGTGTCGACCTATGAAAGCATCAAGATGAAATGACTAAACATAGAATTGATACACAGACATATTTAGAAGCATAACCAGTCAGATAGAGGTAAAATGCATTCTATTGATTATAAGGTAAAATTGTCAGGGCTTCACCTTACACAAGTGAGAGATATATTTCTCAGCTGATAAGTTACAATATATAGCATTAAGAGAAAGACTTTTTGATGCCTTTAAGAACAGGCAGCCCATGTTGTATTTAACACCTAGGGAAGAGGAATCTACTCATGCTATTGCCATCCTTCCATAAATGGCCTAAAAGAGCCATGTTGTAGACTGCTATGGGTATTGAATTTGCTGCTTAAACCATATTAAACGTTCTTGTTAAGCATGGGTCACTTTGTTTTCTAAATGACAAGGTCATTTCTTTATGGAGTTTACACAACTATCTGCTCATTAATGTAAAATTGAGAAAAATGGGCCACTCTATTGAATGCTTGTGTTCCCCTTGATGACCACTTGGTGGAGACTATTTCATCTATAGTAATAACTTCTCCTATCGATGCTTTCTATGCCACCTAGACTATTCTATTTGTTTATGCACTTGGCTTTTATCTTTTCTTGGCAACTCGACGCTTGGGGCTATCTTTCCTTCCCTATTTTTTGGCTTATTTCTTGTAGGTCGCTGAGTTTCCTTTTGGCCTTATGCCTTTGAATTCCTTCGGGCCCATGCTCATAAGTTCCTTCAGCCACTTATCATGAGTTATTTCAGGCAAAATGCCTGAAATAAATCTTTTGGGTGTTTATCCAAAGGAATTGGTTCTTTGGCTTCTCTTTAATGTCTGACACATCCTATCAAAATTGATTTCTGTAGGCCTATCATTATTTGAAAACCAACATCTATTTCAATATATTGAATTTGATGTCTACGCGTGTGTTACCAGATGTTTAAACCTCCAACAGCTAGTTCACCATGTTAAAGTTGACATGCTTTGGCCCATCATCACTTTGGTAATTCCTTCAACTGTTTGCAAAATGAACCCTCCTAAAGGGAAGGTGATCTTTCAAATAAGAGGAGAGGGTCCCTTTTTGGTAGTCGAGAGTCCCCCACAAGGGCACTTGCCATTCAGGCTCCCTTGTCTTCCCAATTCCTTTAGACAAAATGTTCGAAGGAATTCCTTCAGACATTTTTCTTGGAGGAAATCTTACCTTCATGCCTCGGCTTTCTCTTTGTTAATTCCATTGGATAAAAAGTTTGAAGGAATTCCTTCAAGCATTTTGTCTGAAGGAATTAACCTTTAGTTTCTTCCTTGGATTTTCTTCAGACAAAAGTCTAAATAAATCCTTTGTCTTTTGCCTTATCACTTTTTTGAAGGAAAATTCGCCTTCGGGCCCTCTACCTTGCTCCCGTCTAAATGTGCTCTCAGCCCTCTACAAGGGCACCTTGGTTCCAAAGTTTCCCTTCAAATCCTGCTTGAATGGTCCCATTTGTAACCTACCTACCCTCTGTAACGGAATTTGACATTCAGAGCTTTTGTAGAAGACTTGCATTCCTTTGAAAATTGGCCCATTCCTTTACCAAAAGGCTTGTTCAAGGTAATTGCTCAAAGCGAAATAAGCCCCAAATCAAACTGAAAACCTACAGAACTTAGATCACTCGACTCTTCATAAGAACATGGATATTGCAAAGGGAAATGGCACAATTGTAGTAAGCTGAATACATCAAAGACCGATGGCATCAGGACAATAGGGAAAGAAGGGAGATTGATTTTTGGCCTGTAGGACAAAAATGGTCAACAAATTTGGCAATTCCTAGGGGAAGCATGCCAGCTATGCTTAAGAAAACTAGTAGCTTACAAGTTCATTGGGTAAAGAGTTAGAATACATCCTAAAAAGATAACAACAACCTTAGAGAACCTCAGAATCAACCTGAAGCTTTTACCCTAAATGGTAAACAAAACACACACAAGGCTAAAAAACTATAGACATGCACAAAAGCACTTAGAGAAATAAGGGGAAAAATAGAGAAAATATGTACATAAGAAGAGAAGACTCAGTGATAATGCTTAAGATATATCCCATTAACTGGTATATGCAATTCTCCACTATTCAACTTGGAGAGTTGGAATGCATTATGCTACTTGCACTAAGTGATGACATACGGACCACTCCATAAGGCATCAAACTTTTTGTATTTTCTAGGTTTAACTCGGTCCTCATCCCATTTCAAGATGATGTCACCTTCTGAGAAGCCTTTTGATGAGGATTTCTTATCAAAATGATTCTTAGTTTACTACTGATAGCTAGTCATGGAAGCCATGGCTTGGTCTCTTGTCTCTTGAAGCTCCATCAATTCACAAAGTTTGACCTCCATGCTATCACTTTCTTCTAATTACAGATGGTGGGAAAGATCCAAGGCTATAAATTCAAGTAAAATAGGGAATTTAGTTTCCATTCCATACACAAGCATGTATGATGAATTGCCAACTGCTCTTTTTGGAGTAATCCTGTCTGCCCACAGGGCTATTTTTAGCTTGGCATGCCAAGTTCTCTAATTTTCTTCCATTGTCCTTCTAATGATTTTGATCAAATTTTTATTGGTGGACTCAGCCATCTCGTTTCCTTATGGGTAGTAATTAGAAGAAGTGATAAGGTAGATGTCATATCCCAATGCCCACTTGCTTGTTTTGGTTCCCAAGAAAGCCAATGCGTTATCTGAGATGATGCTAGCTGGGACTCCAGATCTTGTCACTAGGATTTCATAAAAGTCTAGGACTACACTTTCATTAGCTTCCTTCAAATCAATAGTTTCTACCCATCTTATGAAGTAGTCTGTAGCATTCAAGACCCATTTGTGGCCAACATTAGAAGGAGGGTTGATCATCCCTATGAATTCTAGGCCCCATTACATGAATGTTTGTTCTACTTGAATAGGCTACAAAGACATTGTAGCTAGCTATTGCTTTCCATCAAAGAGGTAAAATTTATATCACTTTCATACCCAGGCATGGGTGTCTTTGAATAAAGTGGGCCAAAAGTAACCAACCCTCATAATCCTTGCAGCTGTAGGCTTAGGAGCAAAGTGACAACCAGTTAGCCCGTCATGAAACTTGGATAGTACTCTATCAACCTGACTTGAGTCTTTGCATCTCAAGATTACTCTTGAAAAATCCATTCTAAATAACATCCCATTAATTAGGACATAAAGGAGAGATTGGAGTTTGAAATACTTCCTCTTAGTCCTATCAAGGCCCTGTGTGCACTCAATGGTGAAAAGGAAATGTGCCATGTCTTGTGTCTAGTCTTTCATGACTGTTGGTTCCTCTACTATAGCTTCATCATGGAGTAGTAAAATACCCTCTTTTGTTGTTTAAGGTCTATAGTGAGGTGTTCACATAGCCCTCTTCCCCTTACCAGCTTGGTGGTTTTGATATCCACGTCATATTCCATTACCTTGGTGATCCATCCTATTTCATTTAAATCACAGCTAATCAAGAAATCTTTAACATTGGGATGTGGCACCATGACATGAACCTTGTTTTTTGATAGCATATGTCTAAATTTATTTAGGCTTCTTATGATTGCAAGCACTTGCTTTTCAACATGTGTGTACCTAATTTCAAAACCTACAAAACATTGGCTAAAAAACACACAAGGCTATTCAAGGTTTTCATCATTTACTTGAGTAAGCATGGCAGAGATTACCTCTTCATTTATGAAGGTGTAAAGGTTAAAATACTTGGAGAAGTTAGGACTGATCAAGGTGGGAGCCTGGGCAATAGATTGCTTAATCCTTTCAAAACTATCCTTCCTTTATGCTATCCATGCAAACTTCTCATCTTTCTTCAGCATGGAAGTCAGTGGCTTGACTATCTCAACAAAATTAGGGATAAATCTCCTAATAACATTTATTCCACCAAATAAGCTTTGTAGACCCTTCTTATGCTTAGGTAAAGACGGTGCTAGGATGGCGCGAACTCTTTCTAGATTAATGGTCAAGCCCCCTTTTGAAACAACATGGCCAAGGAGTTTACCTTTGTGGACAATGAACACATATTTATTTAGGTTGAGAGAGATACCAAACTCTCTACACCTCTCAAAGATTTGCCTCAGGTGTTTTAGATGTTGGCTTGCATCCTTAGAGAACACTGTCACATCGTCAAGATAGACTAGTATAATATTATTTATCAGGCCCTGAAAATCCATGTCCATGGCTCGCTAAAAGGTGGCTCCAACATTTGACAGTTCAAATGGCATTTTCCTATAAGCAAATTTTCCCCACTTGGTAGTGAAGGTTGTCTTGTATTGATCATAGTCTTATACTAGAATCTGATTGTACCCTAAAACCCATCCAGGAGGGAGAAATGTTCACTGCCTATCACCATTTGGAGGATCTGCTCCATACTTGGGAGGGGATAGTGATCTTTCAATGAGACTCTATTTAGGTCTCTAAAATCAATGCATAGTCTGATATCCCCATTCTTCTTCCTAACAGGAACTAGATTGGCCAGCCAAGAAGAGTGTTTGATATAGAAAATGATCCTAGACTCAATCAGCTTGGTGAGTTCCTTCTGTATAAGAGACTTAATCTTCATATTGATAGGCCTTTGTTTTTGTTTAATGGGTTTGGCACCTTCCTCCAGCTCAATGGTGTGTTGGGCCAAGCTTGGGTCAAAACCCTTCAAGTCACTATATTCTCAAGAAAAAAACATTGGGGAACTCTTGGCATAGCAAAATGAAAGAATGCCTACATCATTTGTACATACCTTCCCAAGTGCAAGCAACCTATTCTTGAATATTTCAACTCTTTCATAGTTTTCTTTCTTTTTTATGACGCTTGCTTTGTCAATTTTTAGTTGGTCATCCTCATTGAAGATGCTTTCGAAGGTGACCAAAGCTTTGGGCAGTTTGTTGTTCTTCAGCTGAACAATCTGGCCGTCATACTGCTGATGTAGCTTGGCTTGATTTCTAGAAGCAAACTCAGCCTCCTCTTATAAGAAGAGTGTTATCTACTAATCACTATTAAATACCTACCAATTAGTGATGTTATCAGGCATAGAGGGTCTAATTACCACTTTTAAATGGCATGGACTACTGTCCTGACCTATTTCCTTGGGAATGTCAAATTGAGCACCAACTTCTACTAGTCTGTCTACTTGCTTATTCTATTCTTTTGGAATGGAATTAATGTTGAAAGCAAGAAAATTCTCCATTAAGTCCCACACCCTGTGCTTGTAAGACTTAAGCAAGGAATTCTTGGTCAAATTTTGGCCTCTCACCTAGTTTACAATTAACTCACTATCTCTAAAAACCTGCAACTCTTTAATTCCTCTTTTCCTTGCCCACTCCAAACCATAAATGAGAGACTCATATTCTAAAACATTGCATGTGCAGGAGAATTGGAATCTAAAATTTGAGAAGTATCTCTCTTTTGAGGGTGAAATTAAAACGACTCCACCACCAGCTCCCAATATACTTCTTGAGCCATCGAAAAAGAGTTGCCATAAACCAAAGCTCTCTTGGTTTACCTTCATCAAATTTAGCACAAAAATACCCTCTCCATGCATGCAATAAATTCTAAGACTAGCCTCTTTGATGAAATTGTATGGGTCATGTTCAAAATTGTCACTTCCCCATTCATCTAAGAGCAAGTTAGCAACTCCTTCAAGGGAAGAGGGTGGAAATTGGTCCATTTAGAATTCTTCTTCATCAATGATGGCATAACTAATGTTTGCCACCTTGAGTGAGTATGGATCTAGATGATCTCTATGGATTGGCTCCGACTCAATCTTCACTTTAGTTTCATATTTGGTTGTAAAAACCATGTAAGACCAGTTTGTTGCTAAGTACCCACCTATCTTAGATGTGAAATCCTTAGATAATTAGAGATAAAAGTAGGGAGGAACATCCGCCACTACCACATTATGGGGAATGGAGAAGGTTGGATAGGTGTGGAGTTTTAGATTCAAGCCTCTTACTATTCTCAATGTTTTGGCTGGTGGTCCATCTAACTACAAGACTCCCTTAGTCATTTCCTTGTATTTGAGTCCCAGTTTATTTGCTATACATTTGGGCATTACTAAGGTGCTTGCCCCACTGTCAATAATGCAATTATGAACCAAGAAATCTATAATGACTAAGGATAGATAGAAATGGGGAACATTTTCATCCTTCTTTGCTTGGCCTGCTATGGAAGGGTGCCCATTCATAATTAAAACATTGTCAGCTTTTTTTGGGACAACTTGTTCATTCAGCATGTGCAATTCCTTTTGGAGTATGTCCTTTTATCCTAACATTGCTAAGTAATCCCACAATGAGATATTCATGTGCATCTTCTTCATCTTGTCTACCACAATAATCTGAGGGTTGCTCCCTTTTGAATTTTCTTTAGGGGCACTTGCAGCCTGAGGTGCAAGTCGAGGAGCTGAGGGTGCAACTAGCAACTTGTAACTTGGGAACTTTTGGTTCACTTATGATGAAGAAGATGGTGCAAACATTTGAGTAGCTACATGTTATTCCTTCATAGCTCTCTTTTTAGACCTAGTATTGGTTGTAACATAATCACCCTAGTTATTCAGACTACCCACATAATTGACTACATAGAATTCACCTTCTAGGTGATTCATGAGAGTGGAATCAGACTGAGCTTACCTATTTTCCATCCCAATTTGTACTAATACCTTAAAACTTGGGAATTCGGTTTCTTGTTTATCTTGTGCATTCATATATTGATTCATAAACTCATTAGTGTATGCAACCTATTCTTGGCCATACCCCAAGGGTGGGCAATTAGGATGTTCCTATACCAAGTTATTTTGAGTGGGAACAAGAGCTTTGGATGATGAAGAGGCACCTATATTATAGCCTTGATATGGTCTAGCTTAAGTAATCTGCCCCTATCCTTGGTTATAATTCTAGAAGGGAGGTCTATTCATTTGTTTGAACTGCTAGTATCCCTGATTAAGTCGATAGTTTTGAGCTTGTTACCTCTTGAGAGCCACTAATTCATTGGTTACACTTTGTAATAAGATCTTAACTTCATGGAGGTCATTGGGTGAGGTAGCAGTCAGCTTTTCTATGCTAGGTAGAAGAGCTAAGGTGGGTGTAGCCATCTAAACTGGGGGTGGCAATTTAGGAAAGAGTGGCATATGAGGTCTAGGGGCTATCTTTCCTACTTGTACTAGACAATTTTTGGTGGGTATGGTTATTTCATAGGCAACAAGTAACACTTGTCCTCCCATGGACTATATCATGAAAACAATGTTAATGTTCAAAGCCTTTAAGTAGTAAAGGAAGGCATAGCTTGGGGTTGACCTTACCAAAATGGGGATTCTATCCCAGGTCTTTTGGAACTTGGTATTAAAATCCTACATAAACTCATGCAGAGTTCTTTTCATAGTGGTCAATTACTCAGCAAGAGAGAGATGATCGCTCTTCTCCCCAAATCTGTTTGTCAAGAGAATGCCTAATTCATTCCATGAGCTAACTGAATTCATAGGCAAAGTCCTATACTAGTCTATAACCTTACCTTTAAAAGATAATGCCAATAACATGATGGCTATGTTCTCTTCAATGACATTGTGAATGTTACAGAGGTTGGCTATATTTTTGATATGCTCAATAGTGGTAATATGCCCCTCTCCATTAAAAGGAGGAACACTCTTAAGGTTTGTCCCTAGGATTGGGTCATAATGCAAAAGGTTTAAAGGGCTCTGACCATGGAAGGCTAAAAAAGGTAAAGCTATGGTTATGATAGGGTTCAACCAGGGCCTTCTTGTGTAAGTATATTTTATGGTAGGTCTGGGAAATTGGTTTGCTATATAGGGATGAGTTCTTGAAAACCTTAGCCACTTTGTTGAGTTTAAGGGCAGCTCAATGAATTTGAAAGGGACACCCTTGGCAAAAGATCTTATTGTGACCTTAGGCATGGGATATCAGGGTGATCTCTGACCAGAGACTGATGTTCTTGAAAATGGAGTTGTTAGATGTTGGGTTAGTTGTTCATTCTTGTAGTAACAAGACGAGCACCAATCCTAGAACTTCTTTGAGCATTAAAAAAAGGTCCCACTGAGCATGCCAAAAAATTATTGATGCTATGGATTTCACCCTTGAAAAGAAGGCTCAGCTTCTCTCTTCCACACAGCACAATGGAGACTTTCCTCTTGTTGTGGGATTGGCAAAAACTGAGGAAAGAATCTCTAGATAGGGGCTAGCTCCCTTTGATGCATCTTTGATGGTCCTTAACTACTATTTTTGATAATTGGGGGTGAAAAGGGAGAAGGATATGAAAAAAGTAGAACCTATCTAAAATAGTGATGCACCAAATGATTTGATCTACTCAGCTTATATCAACACATTAGACCAAAAGGGTGAATAGACACTTCATCTGACAAAATACCAAATTGTATGGTGCTTTAACAAGGGGTTTAGTGAAGATACAAAGAAAAATAACTTACCATAGGTGCCGTAGCAACACACTATCAAATAACTGCTCTTCTATCTCTATGCTCCAATTTGGGCAATTCTTATTAACATACAAAAATGGTCTTGGATATACCAAATATGTTGGTGTCAACCTATGAAAGCATCAAGATGAAATGACTAAACATAGACTTGATACACAGACATATTCTGAAGCATAACCAATCAGATAGAGGTAAAATGCATTTTATTGATTCCAATGTAAAATTGGCAAGGCTTCACCTTACACAAGTGAGAGATATATTTCTCAGCTGAGAGGTTACAATATATAGCATTAAGAGAAAGACTTTTTGGCACCTTTAAGAATAGGTGGCCCATGCTATATTAAACACTTGGGGAAGAGGAATCCACTCATGTTATTATCCTTCCATAAATGGCCTAAAAGAACCATGCTATAGACTACTATGGGTATTGACATTGCTACTCAAACCATATCAAACATTCCTACTAAGCATGGGTCACTTTGTTTTCTAAATGATAAGACTGCTTCTCTATGGAGTTTACACAACTATCTGCTCAATAATGTAGAATGGAGAAAAATAGGCCACTCTATTGAATGTTTGCGCTCCCCTTGATGACCACTTGGTGGAGACTATTTCATCTATAGCGATAACTTCTCCTAACAATGCTTTCTATGCCAGCTGGACTATTCTATTCATTTTTGTGCTTGGCTTTTGTCTTTTCCTGGCAACTCAGCCCTCAAGGCTATTTTTCATTCCCTATTTTCAGGCTCCTTTCTTGATGGGTCACTAAGTTTCTTTTTGGCCTTATGCCTTTGAATTCCTTCAGGCCCATGCTCATAAGTTCCTTCGACCACTTATCATGAGTTCTTTAGGGCAAAATGCCTGAAAGAAATCTTTCAAGTTCTTATCCGATGGAATTGGTTCTTTGGTTTCTCTTCAATGACCAATGCATCCCATAAAAATTGACATTTGTGGGCCTATCACTATTTAAAAACCAACAACTATTTCACTATATTTAATTTGATGTATGCGCGCGTGTCACTAGACATTTGAACCTCTAATGGCTAGTTCACCATGTTAAAGTTGACGTGCTTGGGCCCGTCATCACTTTGGTAATTACTTTAGCCTTTTGCAAAACAAACCCTCCCAAAAGGAAGGTGATATTTTAGACAAGAGGATACGGTCCCTTTTTGGTAGCTGAGAGTCCACTGTAAGGGCACTTGCCCTTTAGGATCCCTTGTCTTCCTAATTCCTTTGGACAAAATGTCTAAAGGAATTCCTTCAGACATTTTGCCTAAAGGAAATCTTACCTTCATGCCTCAACTTTCTCTTTTTTAATTCCATCAGACAAAAAGTCTGAATGAATTCCTTCAAACATTTTTTTTGAATGAACTAACCTTTAGTTTCTTCCTTGGATTTTCTTTGGATAAAGTCTAAAGAAATCATTTGTCTTTTGCCTTATCACTTTTCTAAAGGAAAATTCCCCTTTGGGCCCTCTACCTTGCTCCCTTCCAAATGTGCTCTCGGCCCTCTACAAGGGCACCTTGGGTCCAAAGTTGCCCTTTGGGGCCTACTTAAACAGTCCCATTTGTAACCTGCCTACCCTCTGCAAGGGCATTTGACCTTCAGAGCTTTTGTAGAAGACTTGCATTCTTTTGAAAACTGGCCCATTCCTTTTCCAAAAGGGTTGTCTAAGGTAATTTCTCAAAGTGAAATAAGCCCTAGATCAAATTGAAAACCTACAGGACTTAGATCACTTCACTCTTCATAAGAACAAGGCTATTGCAAAGGGAAAAGGCACAATTGCAGTAAGGTGAATACATTAAAGACTAACGGCATCAGGATAACAGGGAAAGAGGGTAGACTAATTTTTGGCCTGTAAGACCAAAATGGTCAATAGGCAGTGGATTTGTTGCATGCATGCCCTTTGGGAACCATATGTGTAGTATTCCATGTACACTCCCTTATTTGTAAAGTCTTGCATGAAACTACGTATAGATAACTAAGTACATTCTATGTAAAGGGTACACACAGAAGATTATGTTGAGAGTTAGCTCACCGTGAATCTATAAATTTATGAGGGGAACTAAGGTTGATTTTCTATATAAATGCACAATGTCCTAATCTCCTTCTATGATTTTGTGTAGGAATTTAACATTTGAGTGTGAGGAAGTCTTTGAATGAGAGTGCGTAAGAAAATAGAAGATCTTAAGCATGCTCTTAATGATTTAGAACTACTTTTTATGCACTTTTCTCTTTCATTACTTGAAGTCAAGGAGATCCATGTGCTTTAACCTATGTGCCATGTTGATGTGATAGAGGATATTTTCATGGGTCATGCCTTAGGAACCACTAATGGGTGCAGATCAACACTTAGTTGATGTGCAAACTGAGCTGATTATCTAGTGTAGGTGCAAATAAGAAATGTCTATATGCAGACTTATTTTTTGGAGATGAATAAATATTTGTGTGGTCCATTTTAGTTCAGTGCCTAATGAAGGGGTTATTTAATAATTCAACACTTTTGGTGACCTTTGTGGGCTGCTTGCCTATTAAGTGGGAATCTAGTAGCCTTGAAACAATCTATTGGGCACATAGTCATATGTAATTCCTCGTTCTTCTTAACCCTTATTACGATTTGGTGCAAGAATCCCACTTGACCTTAGAAAGAACTGAGATAACTTCTACAAGGATAAATAAATAAAATAACTGTGTTCAATAATGCTTATAAGAATGACGAAACTAAGCTAATAGAATTATGCACAAGCATTTAGAGGAAAAGAAACTACTCTAAACAACAACACGTGCAAATAGCACTTAGGTAAATTAAAACATCTAAATACTATTTACAAGACTGTTTATGTTCATCATAGATAGTGATTGAGATGAATCCCATTAATGGGGATAGGTAACACTTCTTCATTTGGCCTTACAAGTTGGCATGTATTAGCTTACTTGCAACTGACTATAGTACATGGGTCACTCCATATAGCATTGAATTTCATATGCTTTCTGGCCTTTTCTCTATCTATATCATATTTGAGTACCAAGTCCCCTTCATTAAATCTTCTATTAGTGGCCCTTCTATAGAATATTCTCATGGTCTGCACTTGTTGAAGCTCCATAGTGTGTATGGCTTGCACTCTAAGTTATTTGAGCTCCATTAGCTTGGCTAATCTTACTATCATGGGGTCACGTTCAATAAAATCTAATTTTGAGCTAGCTCTAGCGAGGGTAATTCGAGAGATGTGGGCAACCTTGCTTCCTTTTTGTAGACTAGCATGAAGGGTGAATTCCCTAGCACCCTTTTTAGCATTATACAATTTTCTCAAAGGGTTATCTTGATCTCAATATGCCAGGATCTTTGATTATCATCCATGGTTCTCTTGATGAAGCAAGCCAAGTTATTTTTATTAGATTTAGATAAATCATTATCTTGGGGGTAATAGTTTGTAGAGGTGTTTAGATGGATGTTATGTCCGATTGCCCATTCATTGATCTTGACTCCAAGAAAATCCAGTGCATTATCTAAGATAATAGTGGTCAAGATGCCAAATCTTATGATAATGCTTTCATAGAAGTCCAAAATGGAGACCTCATTAGATTCTTTGAGTTATATTGAATCCATCCACCTTGTGAAGTAGTTATTTGCTATGAGGATCCATTTATGTCCAATGATTTATGGTAATTTATCATGCTAATGAAGTCTACACCCCACTACGTAATGGGTTGATTAACTTGTATGGTCACAGGGGTAAGGTTGCCAATTTATTATTGCCTATAAATAAGGTGCACTTCTTTCATCTTTTCACCCATGCATGCACATATTTGAATAAATTTAGCCAATAATAGCTAGCTCACATGATTTTTACAATAGTTGTCTTTGATATGAATGGCCATGTTCATCTTATTCTACTTTACACATCATAAGAGGATTACATTGATGTCTCTTCCAAAAAGTGCACAATTGACAAGCACATAACGAATGTCTTGTAATCTAAAGTGTTTGTGCTTTGATTTATTCTAGCCCTACAAATATGCATTAGTCTGACAGAAGATTCTCATGTTTTCAATCTAGACTATTAGGTTGACTTGGTATTTTGGTTGGTTCTCATGTAGTGTAAGAACTACACAGTCTTCATTCTTCACATCCTCTGCTAGATGATTTAAAATTCCTTTATCTCGTAGTAATCTAGTGATTTGGATGACTTTATCATATTCCATCACCTTTGTGACCCAACCAGATCTCTTCCTACCCATATCCTTGCTGAATAAGAACTCCTTAATGCTTGAGTGTGACACCATGAGCCAGATCTTGTTGTTGGAGATCATGTGCCTAAATTTATTAATCACTCTTATTAATGCAAGGGTATGGTTCTCTACAAATCTATAACATAGTTCATAATCATTGAGCACCTAGCTAAAGAAATCAATATATTATTCCAGTTGATCCTTATTCTGTTACACAAGAATATATGAGATGCCTTCAGCTTTGCCAAATGTATAAAAGATGAAATCCTTATTGTAATCTAGGTTTATCAACATAGGATCTTATGTGATGGCATGCTTGATGGCCTCAAAGTTTCTTTATCCTTATTAGCTCCAACTGAACACAATGCACTTCTTGAACATTATTATGAGGAGCTTGACTAGAGTTACAAAACATGGCACAAAACTTTTGACAAAGTTTACTTTACCCAAGATGCTTTGGAGACCCTTTTTGTGATCTAGGAGAGGGAGAGATAGAATGGTGTTAACTCACTCAGGGTCAATTGTGATTCCATCTTTAGAGACGATGTCTCACAAAATATTTCCTGTGTACTATGAATACACACTCTTTTGGGTTCAAAGAGATTCCAAACTCTCAGCATTTTTTGAAGACTTGCTCTAGGTGACCCAAATGATTTGCTATGTACTTTGAGAAAATAGTTGTCATTAATGAAAACCAAGATGATGTTGTTGAGGACTCCCTTGAACATCATATCTATTGGGGATCAACAAGGCTTAGGTACCAAAAGCTAAAGCTTAGCTCTGATACCAATTGTTAGGGATCAACAAGGCTCGGGTACCAAAAGCTAAAGCCTAGCTTTCATACCACTTATGAGGAAAACAAAACATGTGAAAGTAAATAAATATTATAGAAATACAAGATACATAAAAATAATGCGAGGAAAAACCACTATGCAAGATATACATGAAAACCCTTACAAAACTAGCAAGGGAAAAAACCATGGGGCAAAGGCAACATCTAGACTTCATATTCCTTAAACAACTCTCTTCTAAAACAACTCCTCTTCACAACTCCTTTCTAGTGATAACACCAAACACTCATTTGAGCAAAGCTTACAGCCAAGATTTCCATGATCTAACCAACATGTTGTAACATTCAACTCTTACAATAATGCTAACATCCATAGCATCCAAGGGAGCTCCAACAACATCTACCCCTATCTCCATGAGCTAAGCTATCTACCCTCCAATCTCCATCTTTAAGGATCCACTCCATGCACCTAGGCAAGCCAAGCTTTCAGCCTTCAAAGGCTCTAACCTTCAACCTGTATGTGATGCTTACAACCCAAGCATCTAGGTGAGTTAAGCATGCAATATTTTCTGCTCTAACCTCCTATCATGCAAGCACAAGCTTGCAAGGATCCAAGTGATCCACTAAATGGATAATAAAATGAGAGAACATACTGCTTTATAACATTTTACAATGAGAGAGAAAGAATAGAGAGGGAGAGATAACTTCATGGCTAATCCAAAATTTACCACATTTGAGTGGGTGTTATGTGATCCATAGTGGTGGTTGTCCCCATGTGCCAAAAGTCATAAAAAATGACCCTCCAGTTGGACAAGATCTAAGGCCACCTTCATGTAGATCCAAACTTTGTCCCCCACTCCACAAGTGAGGACAAACACTCAGTAGTGTTATTATTGTATTATTATCCAAGGGTCAACAAAGTAGATTCCTACTTTAAACAAGCCCATATGCCACCCCATGTGACTCTAAGAATTGCACCCCATTCACACATTTGAGGCTAATCTGCAATAGTGCATTCTTGTCTTCTTCTTCCATGTGACCACACAAGTTTGAAAGCTGTTGCAATCACCTTTTAACTTTATCCACATATGAGAATCATTGGTCCCCTTATAAATTCAACCCATGCATGACCATTTGTCTTTTACACTATGTGACAAACCACATGTGACTCATTAAGGATAAAACACATGTCCTCTAATGGAGTACTATGCTGCACACTTGTCACATCATCTTGATCACATATTTGGTCCCTCCATGGGCCCAATACTATGTCACCTTCCTTACACATCACCTACATGCAATGCCACCTACATGCCACATCATCTACACACCTTCATGCCACATCATTTGAATGCCATGTCACCATGAATAGTGACTAAGGATAGTGCTCATGAATAGTAACCTATGAATAGTGGATTCACACCCAATAATATCCCACTTGAAGTCATATACATAATACTTTCAAACACCTACATCTTCTTCTAACCATTTATCATCCAGATGTAATTGATGCCAATGCCCATTGATGCTCTACACACAAGCCAAGTAGAATTTTTCTACACTACTAAAATTTATCTACCCCAACTAGTTTTGTCAACATCTACATGCCCACTACATATTTGTAGTAATTTAAGTGAATCCCACTTCACCATAGACCCATCCTTCTTCCACCATGAACTGCTCACTACTCTCACTACTAGGAAGTATCCAATTTCATGCACACCATGGATTACACGAGGATTTCCTACTCTTGATGAATATGATACATCGGACAACTATATTTTCATCCTCTATAGGACACTTTGAAAGATAAATCATAAAATTTTAATAAGTGGGATACTTCACTTCATTGCTTTTCCCATCCTTGGTTTGATCCTTCATCTCATCTTAGCCACCCCAGCCATCTCACCATTGATCATGTTGGGCCCTGAAACCAATGTGACATATACACATAGCAACAACGACTATTAAAACTTGTCTCTCCATGAAGGTATTCCTATATGACATTAGCATGCATGTTGAAACCTGTACAATCTTCAATTCTGCAAACCAACAACTCTTGGACTCATTCACATAGCCTCTTGGCTAATCTATCTCATCATGAGATCACCATGTAGGAATGATGCTTTCACATCCTATTGTTCCAAAAAATAATAAGTACACATTACACTCTTGATATTAATTATCAATAGGATAAAATAACCATATAAGTCAATCACTTGACCCTTCCATATGTAGCATATTTCTACCTACCATGATCAATATGGTACCTTTCGTCAATTCTTGGGAACTTATTGTGCTACTTAGTGCATCACTACACCTACTAAGTTTTCAAGACCCAAAGATACAATCAAGTTGCATCCTTTTCTATCACATGTCACACACATAAATTTATCCTTCCATGGAACCTCAAGTCTCTTATTTTTCTCCATCCATCCTGAACTACTTCAAGTAATAGAAGATAAGAACCCATAGAAGTCAATCCCTAATTTATACTTGTAGCAAACCACTACCCACCATGCTAAATATGATATCCATCAATAGTTTTTGGGAATTCATCATACTACTCAGCGCATCATTGCACCTACCAAGTTTTTGAGCCCTAAAGATACAGTCAAGATACATCATGCTCTACCACATGTCACACACGCTGCCTTCTCCTTCCATGAAACCTTAAGTTTGTTATTCTTCTCTATCCACTACTATAACATGTATAAATTTAGGTTTATTGTAACTCCTCCTCTACATATAATTTTTTCATCATGTCAACCAACATTATGTATTAGGATCACATAATTTGTATCCATTCTATAGTTGAGAAACTCCATCTACACGAATGGAGTCTAGCTTACTCCTCAAGTTGTATGGTTGCTTCTTCAATAGGAACACTATTGGTGGTGATCCATCTGGAAAATATCTCTAGCTTCTCTCCTCCACTCATCTATAGGCTTATCCTTAGTAACCTAAAGAGAACATGATCTTCACTAAGAGATCCTCCACCTTGCTCTACTTTGAGATACCTTCTATGCAAACTTCTTTTATTTTTTTAATATCTTAGTCTCTCCACCTATAGCTCCCACTTGCACAAAACCATCCAAACAACCATGGCTCTAATACCACTTGTTAGGAATCAATAAGGTTCAGGTACCAAAATCTAAAGCCTAGCTCTGATACCACTTGTTGGGGATCAACAAGGCTTAAGTACCAAAAGCTAAAGCCTAGCTCTAATACCACTTGTTATGAAAACAAAACATTCCTACATATGAAAGTAAATATATATTGTGAAAATAAAAGCTACATAGAAATAATAAGAAGGAAAGAAAAAATCACTACACAAGATAGACATGGAAAGCCCTTATAAAACCAACAAGGAAAAAAACCATGGGGAAAAGGTAGCATCCAGACTTCATATTCCATCAATAACTCTCTTCTACAATAGCTCCTCTCAATAACTCCTTTCTAGTGCTAACATCAAGCACTTAGGTGAGAAAATCTTACAACCAAGCTTTCCATGTTCTAACCAACAAATTAAACATGTAGCTCTTACAATGATGCTAACATCCATAGCATCTGAGGGAGTTCCAACAACATCTACCTCTATCTTCATGGGCTGAGTTAACTACCCTCCAAGCTCCATTTTTGAGGATCCACTCCATGCACCTAGGTGAGCCAAGATTTTATCCTTCAAAGGCTCTAAACTTTAACCTACATGTGATGCTTAAAACCCAATCATTTAGGTGAGTTAGGCATGCAAACCTTTATACTCTAACATCCTATCATACAATCACAAGCTTGCAAGGATCCAAGTGATCCACTAAATGGATAATACAATTAAAGAAGAACATAATGCTTTATAACATTTTACAATGAGAGAGAGGAAGAGATAAATTCATGGCTAATTCAAAATTCACCATGTTTGAGTGGGTATCATGTGATCCATAGTGTTGGTTGTCCCCATCTGCCAAAAGTTATCAAAAATGACCCTCCACTTAGACAAGATCCAAGGCCACCTTCATGTGGCTCCAAACTTTGTCCCCCACTCCACAAGTGAGGAAAAATACTAAATAGTGTTATTCTTGTCTTGTTTTCCAAGGGTCAACAAAGTAGATTCCTACCTTAAATAAGCCCATGTGCCACCCCATGTGACTCCAAGAATTTCACCCCACTCACACATGTGAGGCCAATTTGCAATACTGCATTCTCGTCTTCTTCTTCCATGTGACCACACAAGTACAAAAGGTATTTCAATCACATTTTGACTTTCTCCACACATGGGAATCATTGGTCCCCTTAAAAATTTGACCCATGCATGACCCTTTGTCTTTTGCACCATGTGATAAACCACATGTGACTCACTGAGGACAAAACACATGTCCTCTAGTGGAGTACTATGCTCCATACCTATCACATCATCCTAATCATATCTTGTGACCCTCTATGGTCCCACTACCATGTCAACTTACTTACACATAACCTATATGCCACATCATCTATACACCCACATGTCATATCACCTGCATGTCAAGTCATCATGAATAATGATTGTGAATAGTGTTTGTGAATAATAAATTGTGAATAGTGGCTTCACACCCAAAAATATCTATAGCCCTATAGAAAGTATCCCCTACATTTTTCAAACCAAATGACATACTTTGGTATGCAAAGGTACCCTACTTAGTGGTGAATGCATTTTTGAATCAATTGTACTCCTACACAAGCACCTATTTACAAATTGAAAAACCATCTAATAGCAAAAAATGTTTTGTGCCTACTAATGTTTGTAGAATTTTATCTATTAGTGGGAGGGGTAATGATATTTGAAGGAGGCTCTATTGAGATCCTTGAAGTCTATGCATATGCAGATCTCTCCATTTTTCTTGTGCACTGGGACTAGATTGGTCACCCATGAGGAATGTTTGATTGGAAATATTATGTTGGCCTCAATCATCTTAGAGAGATCCTTCCTCATTAAAGGCTCAAGATTTGTATTAATCATTCTCTGCTTCTACTTGATTATCCTAGTATTGGGGTCAAAATCGATCATATGTTGGGCTAAGACTAGATTAAAGCATCTGAGGTATTTATAGCTCCATGCAAAGATATCATCATACCTTCTACTTAACTCAATGAATTATTTGACTTTGGATTGGGATCACACCTTAATGGCTTCAATAGTTTGTCATCAAAAATGGACATCAGCTGGAAGATTTCCTCCTTCACTATCATGTTTCTCCTCTTGCCTTTTAGCTAGTTGTTGAAATTGAAAATGCTTTCAAGCATGACTAGCCCTTAGGTAGCTTGTTTCCCTTTAGTTGAATAATCTTCTCTTCATATTGAGATTGGATTTGAGGGTGATTTTTGGCATAGAACTTAGATTCATCTTGAATTAAGTTGATGATTTTTTCATCATTCTCGAACACTTAATAATTTCTTGCATTGTCTAGGACTGTTGGTCTAGCTACAAGTCTTATTAGCTACTCAAACTCACTCTTTTTATTGCATGAGAGGTCATATTATGCACCCATAGTTACAATCCTATCAACATCATTATCCGATGCCCTTGGTATGGAGTAGCTATTGTAAGCTTCAAACCCTTCAATCATGAAATATCCCTTTCATGATATTTTGACAAATCTAATTTCTACTATGATTTCAAAGTGGATAAAACTCAAACATAAGAACCACCAACACACCACATAGTGTAAATACTGATTATAAAATTGTTGAAGATAATAAAAACTCTTACATTATAGATGAATTACATATGATGATACACAAAAAAAAACACTTACAAAATGAAAACTCACAAATCCACAATCTTCACTAGAAACTCTACACAATACACATTCTTCACATTGGAATTCTGGATCTACAACACTGAAGCACATTCACAACCTCTGAGTAAGTTTTTCCTAATGAATCAAATGGGTTTTGTCCTATGATTCAAGAGATCAATGTGTTTTCTTATAATGATCTAAATCTTTAATGGGTTTTCTTCCAAGGAAGATGAAGCTTAATGAAGAGCTCAAAGTTGAAATATGGGGGTTTATGATAAAAGATGATATTACAAAGGATAAGCTTCATACTTATAGAAATTTCAAATGAGGAAGGAGAAAGAAATCAAACTATGGGAGAAAAAAAATGCACCATCCTTGAAGTGGCGGTGATTTTCATTAATAGAGCCATTTATCTCTCACATGTGCTAAGTATCTTCCAGATTTTCTTTTTAAATTTCTCCATGTGCCCTCAAATGTTATGCCTCGCCTTGCATGTGACCCCCAATTAGAAATAATAGATCATGTCCCCCACTTTTCTATATGCACACTCATAAGTCAAAAGATTCCCCATCTTTTGACTTCAATCAAGGGTCCCCACATCACATTATTGAGAGGAATGATGAGATCCTCAATTAATTTGTCCCCCACATGCTCTCATTATTCTTCCCATGTAACCAAGTGGAGAAATGCACCCCATTTCTCTTTCCTCCAATTTCAATAATTAAAAATTACTTTATGGGTCATGCCACATCACCAAAGGATACCTCATCACTATGCCACCTCATTATTATGCCACATCATCATGCATAGTCACTCATGAATAGTGATCAATGAATAATACTAGTGAATAGTAATTGATGAATACTAATCCCACCCTACTATTCCCTTACAACACATGACTTGGCCTATGAGAATAAAATAGGATAATGATCTTCTGAAAGTGTCTCATTTAGAATAAGGGGGCATTAAAATCCTCCCTTCTTGAAATTTCTTGCCCATAAACAATTGCAAATTTGGATGCTGAAAGATCTGCTCTCCTTCCCACATGGCATCCTCTAATGGTAAATCCTTCCACTGCACCAAATACTCCATGATGACTCGATTCTTGAGCTTCCTCTTGTTAGGATTCAATATTCGTAACATTATTAATTATTGTATATTATATAGGTTTAAGTATTTTAAACCTATTAAAATGTATTAGTTTGTTTGTTATTATCAGGAAATGTATTCCCATAAATTTTTTTATTACCCATGTGTATTATTGGGTAAGTTATTATTTGTCATCCCTATTTATTAAGAAGTGGTTGTGCTATCTTGATGGATATATAATAGCCAAATGTATTGTATCAAATTAATATGAAGAATATTATTATTATATATTAAAACATTTCTATGTTCAGTTCTTTTTCTGTGTTAATCTTTTACAAATCTAAACCAACACCATCATCTGGTATCAGAGCTTATTCGTTCATGTTTCTGTAATGAAGTATTAAATAGAGAAAAGGGGAAAATCTATGTTTTCTTGCCCCAGAGGATGAGACGTTGATTCTGAGTGGTTTTCTCCATGTTGTGTGTATGCTGTGCACATCCCTTTATGTGTATTGAATAATTAGATCAATGCCCAACTTGCAATTCCCTGGTGCCATTGCATGTAAGTGTTCCATATACCATCAACTTTATTACTATAAAAGTTTTTTTGTTGGTGTTTTAACACTTGTATCAAAATCGTAGAGTATTTAGTGACTCATTTGCATTCAAATCTACATTAGAGATCAGCTTGTAGCTTTTATAGCTTCTATTATTTTATATTTTGGTCTTAGCACTTGGATCAGTATTACATTACAATTCAGATCTGGAATTTGAACAAAAGTTATGATCTTCCCATAATATATTATTCCATCCAATTTGAAACCATTTTTGATTTTTTCATACCATAGCTGCCTCGATCCTTCATGGGTCACATTTGTATCTTTATATACAAGTTTATGTGGTTATTGATAGATTTATAGCGCTCATCTAAAGGTTGAGACAAACTGTAAAGGAAGTGCATGTATTCTGAGAAAGAAAAAAAAAACCTCCCTATAGACACACATATGCAACCTGAACTCTGTTAAATCACTTCGATAACTAGTGCCATGGTCGCCTTTAGATCCTGCCATTACGGTTCAGAAAAGGAAAGAAAAAATGATCTGATTATAGTAAAAAAGTTGTTAAACTGGCACAAAATCTTTTTGTTTGGTGTTTTGACGTTATCATTCCAAATCCATGTAAAGTGTCCTATAAAGACGTGCTTCTCCATACCGCCGTCTATCCATGTGCATCCTTTTCTAAAACGTGATCTTTCATGGATTTTCTATTATTCATATTTTTCATTATATGTATTCTATCCTGTCCTTGTATAGTTGTCAAAATAGTCTTTAATAGTTTAGTCTTGTTTTATTTAAGAAAATTATCAATAGTCATTTTTTAGCGTCTTTATATATTTAGGTTCATTAAGTCTTTTATTAGGATTAATGAATTTGGAAAAGTATCGAATCATTCTTTATATTTCAGAATTCAAAAATATTAATATTAGTGGATTTTAAAATTATGTGTTATTTCTTATATGTTTTATATAGTCATAGTTTGCGTCATAATTTATCAAAAATTAAAGTGTCAAAAGTGTTAGTTATTAATTATGTCTAGCATCATTTTGAGTCCTTTTGATACTAAGACCAAGTTAAAAGTTGTCAAGTAAATAATAGAGTCGTCATGTTTTAAAAATGTAAAAAAATTTAAAACGGATACATTTTTGCTTATATGCAACGTCCAAACAATGGGGGGAATTTCTCCTCAAGAAAAAATTCATACAACTAAGCTTCACCTATACATTTTCTGAGTAAGAAACCTCATCTATTAGACGACGGAGGCACAGGAGGATGGAGGCTATTTAAGCCTCTTACAAGCCACTAGAGAAAAGGCCACTTTTGATTTAGTGGCACATTTGTGTGGTGTGTGTTAATAAGAACATAAGCACATTCTTGTTCACATGCATTTTTTTAGTGTGTTGGTTTGTAAATAAACCCCTTTGTAGATATTTGGGAAAAAAATTCATGTTTTCAAAAAACTCATTTTTGGGGAGCAGGAGAAGACTTTGAGGTAAACTTAGGGATGGTTATCCAGTTAATGCCAAGCTTGTGAATCTTGGAGATTCATAATTTGGGCACCCAAGGAGGAAGGGAAAGTCCCACAGGAACCCAAAGAAGAATGGATTAGTCCTACATAATTTGGCTCACCACTATGCCTTCATGAGGGTAAAGAGAATTTATGGAGTTTTTACCTAGTCTAGTCAGTGCTTTCAGGAGGTGTTAAATCTTTTGAGAACGTGATTTTATCCCCATGTTCACATTAAGGGGGTTAATTTTAGGATTTAATATTCATAACATTATTAATTATTATATGTTATATAGTTTTAAGTATTTTAAACCTATTATAACATATTAGTTGGTTTGCTATTATCGAGAAATGTATTCCCGCAAGGTTTGTTATTACCCATGTGTATAATTGGGTAAGTTGTTATTTGTCCTCCCTATTTATTAGGAGGTGGTTGTGCTATCTTGATGGATATATAATATACAAATGTATTTTATCAATTTAATATGAAGAATATTATTATTGTGTTAAAATATTTTTGTGTTTAGCTCTTTTTTCTATGTTAATATTTTACAGATCTGAACCAATACCATCGCTTCTCTCATTCCTCAATAATTGATTTTGGAACTAGAATCAAATTTCCCTCCTAATCCAATGGTGTAAACTTATTAGATGGCTTAATATGTTGTTTAATTCCCTTTTGAGGCACGACACATGGAAAACATTTTAGATTCTATTAATTTCAGGTAGCTCCAACTCATACACACCCTTGCCAATCTATCTTAGAAACCTATAAGGTCCATAGAATCATGCCTTCAATTTCTTTGCACCACTCTTCTTCAAGGAAGATTGACTATAAGGTTGTAAATTAAGGAACACCAAATCTCCCACATCAAATGATCTATCCACCATGTGCCTATCAGCATACATCTTCTATTGATTTTGTGCCTATTGCATATTCTCCTTGAGAGCTTTCATGATGTCTTGATTTTATTGAACCCAAACATGAGCTTTGGGATCTTGACTATCTGATATCACCAAATCAACAAATGATGAGGCATCATACCCATAAAGTGCTCAAAATGGTGTCATACTAATGCTCATATGATAGGTCATATTATAGCAATATTCAACCAAGTATAGCCACTTGATGCATGCCATCTGCTGCCCTACCACATAACTCCACAAGTAGACCTCTATCCATTTATTCATGATCTCTATTTGACCATGTATCTACAAGTGATAACTGGTGCTAGATGTTAACTATGTACCAGCTGACCTAAATAGCTCCTACCAAAATATACTCATGAATCTATTATCCCAATCACTGACTATGTTCTTAGGTAATATATGTAGCCTAAAAACCTCCTCAAAGAATAATGTTGTTACTTATAGTGCATTGTAATCAGATGAAATTGCAAAGAAGTGAGCATACTTGGTCAATATATTAACCACCACATAAATGCAATTCTTACCTTGAGCCTTGGGTAAACTTGTAATGAAATCCATGGCTATAATTTCTCATTTTTGGTCTGGAATAGGTAATGGCTGAAGTAATCTTGTAGAGTAAAAGAGTTCAAATTTGCTATATTGACAAACCACACACACTCTAATATGGTTGAGGACATTGTCCTTAAACCCTTTTCATGCAAATATCTCTCATACATATCTATAAGACTTAAATTACCTTGGATGACCTACCAATGATGTGTCATGTATGGATCTCAAGATCTTCTTCTTCATCCTTGACTTAGGCACAAGGTATATCCTACCTTTATAGTATATCACATCATCCACAACCTTATACCTATCACCTTATATCAACCCATCCATAATATCATAAGTAAATTGGTTCTTAGAATACTCAACCAAGATATGAGCCTTCCAATCAGATGAAATATTTGACATAGAGCAAAGGGATGGATACCTAAATAATACATCAACTACTACATTAGTCTTTCCCTTCACATACTCTATATCAAAATTGTAGGCCTATATCTTACTTACCCATTTTTATTGATGGTCATTAAGGTATTTTTGCTCCTTGAAGTACCTTAAGCTATTGTGATCCATCCGAATCACAAACTTGTTACCCACCAAATACTATCATAATTTGACCAAGGCATGCAAAATAGACAACATCTTTTTGTCATTATTAGAGTACCCATGCTCTACCATACTCAACTTTAGACTCTCATAAGCAATGGGATGCCTATTATGAATCAATATTACACCAATACCCACTCCCAAATCATCACATTCAAAAATAAATGGTTGTGAAAAATTTGGTAATGCTAATAATGGGCATGTGCTCATCATCTTCTGAAGGTGGTCAAATACTTATTGTGAAGATTCTAACCAAGAAAATGTGCCCTTATTGGTCAAATATTTCAATGGTGATGTCAACTGAGAGTACCCTTTCATGAACCTCCTGTAATTACAACAAAGTCCTAGGAAGCCTCTCAAATGAGTTAGAGTCTTCGGTAGTGGCCACTCAATGATTCCCTATATCTTTGTTTGATCCACCTTGACTCCTCCTTCTCCAATCACATATCATTATTTGAGAAGATATATTAGTACACCTTGAAAGTTCAATATTTTCCACATCGATCTATGTAATCATAATCGATATTATTGTGATAGTCACCTTGCACTAACATTAATATTGGAGATAACTACACATCCATCAGTACATATAAATTAGTTCATCATTCTCTGAGAATATTTATCGATGCATCTTCAAAGTACAATATTTTCAATATTCATCTATACAATCATAGTTGATATTCTTACAACAATCACTCTGCACCACTCAAATTAGAGGTGACTACACATCCATTGGTATATATAAATTAGGTCATAATTCTTTGACAAGATCTAGCAGTGCACCTTCAAAGTAAAAGATTTTTCATATTCATCTATGCAATTATAATTAAGATTCCTTCAAATATCACCCTAAAAACTCAAATTGGAGGTGATTACACATACATTGGCATGTGTAAATTAGTTCATCATTATTTGAGAAGATCTATTAGTCCACCTTAAAAGTACATGATCTTTCACATACTCATATGCAATCATAAATGAGATTATTGTAATAATATCATTGTACCAACACTCAAACTAGAGGTGACTACACATCTAATAAATGGATAAATCAGTTTATCATTATCTAAGAAAATCTATTAGTTCAATTTCAAAGTATAATATTTTCCATATCTTTTTGTGTAATCAGAATCTAGATTCATGAAATAATCATCCTAAAGTACTACTCAAATTGGAGGTGACTAAACATTAACCAATACTATATTATAAAAACTTATAGTTAGGAGTGTTTCATAAAATCTGAGTCTAGTCTTATAGCACATCAAATTTTAATATAATTATTTAATATCATTTAATATTAATAATGGAAAAATAAGTTATTGAAGATAATGATAAATTTTTTAATCAACATCAAAATAATGAATTAGATGATGAGGTAGTTGATGTGATGCAACCTAAGAGAGGGCACATTTATATGCACCAATAGATTATAAGGTCACCATTCAATCACAACCCAATGGATAGAGCCAACTTATACCATTCATCATCACCATGTAAATTTAATGAGTCATAGTGAGGATCATATTCATGTGGATCGAGATGATGTAGATATTACTCCATATCCATGGGGGTGCATCTATTTACAAAAAATGGACTACAAGGCTATCATTCAATCACAAATCCATTGGTATACAACATTTAAATAAGAACTGACATGTATCTTAAGAAATTGTGGAAGAGAATGTTTGGGATAGCTTTATGCATCATGAAGATAATAATTTGTAATTTATGAGCTTGATATTTGTGTGTGTTTGTGTATGTGTGATTTTAACAATTTCATAGTATTGTATGATATAATTTGACATATGATATATGATTTTTTCATTAGAATTATTAGAACTTAGGAACGTTAAATTTGGAGAGAAAAAATGTTTCAATTTTGGTGGTTCTACCTTAAGTGATGCACATTGCCTTAATGTTTGTGACATGAACAACCAATTATATTTTTGAAAATTTAATTTAATTTTCTCACATTTAAAAAATGAATTTTTAAATATTAAATTTTAGTCTATTAAATCATGTTCTTGCTAACAAACCCATACTATCAAAGGAAATCCCTGTTGTCAGTGATGACCACTCTTGCAAACATTTTACACCAACCAAAATTATAACATATGCTTTGGGCCAACTTTAATGATGGAACACCAACCTTCACCCTTTTATATATATATATATATATATATATATAAAATCAGGTAAGGTCACTTATATAAAAATGGAGCATCTTTTTGAGGCACTAAAAAAATATTAAAATTTGTCCAATTTTTTGAAAAATAAATGGAATGAGCTTTCTATTTCCTTGTTTCATGGGGAAAAAATGTGCAATATGTACATGGTATTTTATTTTTATTTATATATATATATATATATATATATATATATATATATATATATATATATATATATATATATATATATATATATATATATATATACATACATATACATACATATATATACATACATATATATACATACATATATATATATATACATATATATATATATATATACATATATATATCTATATATATATACATATATCTATATATATACATATATATACATATACATATACATATATATACATATACATATATATACATATATACATATATATATATATATATATATACATATATATATATATACATATATATATATATATACATATATATATATATATACATATATATATATATATATATACATATATATATATATACATATATATATATATATGAATGAGATCACATAATATGTCTAAATTATTGATAGTAGTATATAGTTTCCCATAATTTTGGTTTTTACATAAAGTAGGTATAAACAAACTGTAGTTAAATAGATATAAACATATATGAACAAAATATATAATTAATATATATTTAAGAGGCTAAGTAATAGAATAAAGACCAATTGTTGTAAATGAAAGCTAAATAAAAGCAATGAATTAACAAAGAAGTGAAGAAATTATCACAACTTGACTATTTATAAATTTGAGTCTCTATTATATTTATGTTTACTGTACTTGACATGCACCTAAGTTTTTAGACCTATGTGTTTATTTGGGATGAACCAATACATGTATATGCATATTTTATGCAAACTCGACCTCTTCATTAATGTCATGTACTTCTAGGTGTGTCTCTATGTTTCTAGGTTTATCTCTTTAGGGTTTGGTAGTCTGGTCTTTTAGGTGCCTACGTATTATGTCCTCATAATTGTGATCATACCTTCACTTTATGGATGTGTATGGAAAAATATGATGGATGTAAAAATATTCACATTTACCTATATTGTACACTCCAAAATAAAACAAAATCAATAGAGTCGAGAAATCATCTAAGCAACATTAAAAACTACCTATCCTACACACTCAAAATCATACATGCACATAGTTATTGCAGTGTGTGAATGGAATATCTCAAATAATAATTTCAACTTCCTTCTACCTATAAGTGATCAATGAAAATATTTAATTCTAATTACCCTCCTTTGGTATAATATAATTTGTAAAGAGACCAAGATAGAATGAGTCACAAGTGTGTAGAATTTGAATCATGAAGCACTAATTAAATGGAGAAGCTTGGCTCTAGGCTTGAAACTTGGTGTATTTAAGTGTCAAATATTCTCCTCCTCTCTCTTAATTCTAATCTCACATGCTAAAATATCTTGACAAGACCTTATATTTGTAGGATGATCTAAGATAAATAATGTACATTAGCTGAATTTATAAAATATAATTAGTAAGGGTTACAACTCATGACCAACAATAACAAAGAGATAAAACCACAAAGATTAAAGGGATAAAATCATACGGGTAGGAGTTTTTCCAAGATGGCCCCCTACAACCATGGATTTGTTCAAGGGATAAGTCAGGCTATGTTTTTTAGGTTGGGTTGGGTAATGAATAAGATGTAGTCCAAATACACTAACAAAAATGTTTTGGATAATCATTGATGTGTTTTTAAGATCTACAGACCAAATATATATTTATGTGGGTTTAGGGCCATCCTATAAATGAGATAAAATATACAAGTTTTCCAAATAAGCAATATTGTGAATAAAAATCTAAAATAAGGGTTTTGTGCCTTATTTGGGGGGTCTACATAATATCCCCACTTTGATGTATTTATGTGAGTGAAATGAATGAGTATGCTAAAGTATTATGTAAATAATTTGGAATATAAATCTTCACTTACCTAGGGAAGATTGAAGTGTTTTGAAATTTCTCTCACTAAGTTTCCATCTACACTTGATTAGTTGATTTACTTAAAACAAGTGCCAATTATTGCTAGTAGTTAATTTTCTCATGATATGTTTTGATGTTTGAAAATTTCAAAATATTTACAATTTGAAATATGAAAATAGTTCCCAAAATCAAAATCAAGCATAGGAAAGTATTCACTTGTTTGGTATTACCCAAAAATTCCACCATAATCGTTTCATCTATAGAATTTTGATAGGTGTTGAAAACATATCCCAACAATTTCTCATGAGAGTCATCAATGCCTAGTGCACACATCCTAGACTTTCAAAAAATGCTTGAAACATAGCCAAGATACTCCTTTGGGAATCACCAATATCGAATCCACTTCTTGATCAAGGAAGTAGATGAATTATCTCATCTTTAATCATTTCATTCCATATTAAATTTTGAAAATACCATTATATATGTCTCCTTTTGAGGTGATGGATGAATATTTTGTTGTTACAATCACTCATCTTAAAATAATCACATTAAAAGAACCTATTACTAGGAAAAATAATTTAGTCATCCCATGTTATAATATAAAACATATATAATTGAAATTTTATCATTATATGTTAGAAAAATAAATTCTGAAAAGTGTGTTATTATCTACACATCTGGAAATTGATTTTCATTTTTTCAATTATCGTATCATTCAAAAAAGAATAGTAGCACCTAGTCATACCATAATATATCATGTAAAGTTCATTTTGAAAATGGAAAAAATTAGTATATCCCATGTAAAAAATATTCTCCTAGATGGGATAAATCAATGAAAACATAATCAAGCAATATGCCCCCATAAATGCATGGTAACCACAATGGAAACTAGGAAATAAACAAGTACCTAATTATAGATATAAACATGGTAGTGTATATAGCGTACTTAATTTATGACCAAAAAATGTTAGTGACTTGACTCATGATGTGAATCATAAAACATGATAAAAAGAGGATCCTCTATGGAAAGGATTCATAAACATGCAAATAGAGTCACTCAAAATCAAGCATTCATGCACAAATAGTCAATTTAACAATGTAAAAATCATAATGTATGATATCCATGGGATAAGATATGCATAATATACTATAAGAATATGTATTAATCTAGATCAATATGATAAATGACAAGAAATTATAGGTATCGCCATAAAATAATCCATTTAAATGGAAATGCCTCCATATTAGGACATGCTATCTATGAAATTGGCCCCTCCAAGATGCGATCGCATAATGTGTAATTAATTATTATGTAACCTATGAATTTGCATAACACTAACTCAAGATATATTGTGAAAAGCACATCTGTATAAACCATGAATATTAAAAACCTTTAAAATAAGTGAACATGTAACTTGTATAAAATAATGTTTTTTTAATTTATTTTTTAATTTTTCAATGTTTAATTTTTATCCAAATGTTTTTAAATTTTTGAATTTTTACAATTGTTTTCAAATTTTTGAATTTTGCCAAAGTTTTTGAGTTTTTTGAATTTTATAATATTTTTATGTTTCCACCCCTTGATGGAAAATAATGAGATATGTAGTCATTAGGCATGATAAGCATAGCATGATAAAGTGCATGGATATTGTACTGAATATCATGTTCTATGAATTGTTCAAGCCAAATATGAAATGCAGGTTCCAAAGTGTTGTAAGAAAATGAGATGAAATGGCATATAATATAGGGAACTATGTGGCAAGTGAATCATAAGTTAAGTATATTGATGTGCATGGGGAATACCTCCTATCCCCTATATGAAGATTTTCAAAAAAGTAAGATATAGTAATGATAACCATCATATATCAATGTAGTACATAAATCATAAAGTTTGAAATTAAGAATATGTTTGCCACTTATTAATAGAAAACATGTGTGGGTGAAATTTCCCTTATAGAAAAATATGTGTCATATACATCCATGTGAAGATATAGTCATGTAAATAATGCTTATGATAATAAAGCTATGATGAAATGTAAAATAGTGCTAAGGATATGAAATCTCTGACTAATGAAATAAGGTAAGGCATTCAAGTAATATGTCTTTATAAATTGATACATGTATAATCATTAACATTGTGTAAGATGAAACTATGAGTATCATTCCCCTATGGGTAGATTATGCTAAATTTATGGTCAAAGAAACTCATAATATGTTAATAAAAAATGTGTGAGGCTACAATGCCCCTAAATAAAAATATATGTACATAGATGTAGTCAATAATTCTAATTAGGTGAAGTGTAAGAAATATGCCCCTAAATTTATGAGAAGCTTAGGAAATATTAGGTTGAATGTAAGAAATATTTGGTCTATTATTAGGAAAAGTCAAGGAAATATTGGGTAAGTCTACTATTAGTTTAGGCAGGGATTCTATTTGATATTGTATGCCATGCCAAAACTAATCCTATATAATATTGCTTAGAGATTATTCTTGTTTTATCTTGGGACTATGTGGAAGGCCTTGAGATTTTATAAAAGGATGCTTACCCTCCCCTTTCATACATACAATGAGCCATAAATAAAAGAATGCACACACTCTAACAATTACTAGGAAAAGGGAGATAAACCTACTCTAATGAAGGTGATCCATCAAATATAAACTGATCACTACCAACAAACTATAATTTTACTTCAAACAAGAGCCTAACCTATAGATGACACTAATCCAAATCTGCCTCTCTACATCAATATTTCTCATGGAGGTTTGTGAAGCAAGATTGAGGTAGGAGGACTAGTCAAGAGGTCATGGCATGAAACTAGTGAAAAGACAACTCACTAAACCCCTAAAAACTCCATTTTAACAATTAAAGAGACCTAAAAAAATACTTTCAAATTGAATATGAATTTTAAACAAGGACAACATGCCAAAGACGTAAATCTATCACCTAGAAAGATCAACTAGTCTAACATGCACATCAAACTAATCCATGGAGAAGTTAAAACTAGGTTATTATTCATTGATAAAAGGTTAAAAATTTTCAAGTATTTTCCATACCCAAGTGGAGGATACAAACTTAGCCAATTAAGGATCCATATAGAGCACAAGTGAGAGAGAAGAAGAGAAGGGCATATGACAGAGATATGACAAGTGTCTCATGAGTTATGAACAAGAAATGAGTTATGAAAATTCCTCAATAGGTCCTAAATTCCATGTGTATCTCTTCTTAAGATGTTCCCTTACTCTAAGTGGCATAGGAGTTAGAATGCTTGCTTGACACCTTGACTAGCTCTCCAAAAATGCCCTTTGCCTTGGCTTGTTGAATGACAAGTGGCCTTATTGATGGTCAAATCATGTTTAGTTACACCTTTTATCTAATACTGACACTTATTAATTTATATTTTCAAGTTATCTTTAACACATCACTTCATTCTCTTGCTAGGTGTCTAGAAAACTCTTCATCTCCTTAAGCCAATCTTGCATACAAGTGTTGAAATTTGAATTCATATTATTAAGATCATATTCTCTTAATGAATGGTCTATTCACATCATACCAGACTTGTAATATTCTCAAATTAAATTCCAATTGACCATTTTCATTTGGCTGCTCTATAAACCTATGTATGCAATGATTTTAAGCTTCTTTAGCATGAATAGGGTTTCCAAGTTATTTTACTTGTTGGTTAAGTCTGAGGATTTTTGAGGTTATATAATAATTATGAAACCTTTTTTATATTTTTCACCTCTCTTATTACCTCCTTTATCTATTAAAATAAGGAATTATCTCTCATAACAAAGCTGACAGGCCTATAGCTATATGATTGTCTGAGTATGTAGGGTTTCCAATTGTTTGGCTATTGGTTTGAGAGTCAAATGAGATATTATTATCTCCATGAAACTATCTTCAAGTTTTTTCTTTTCCTAAAACTTTCATAGGTATTCAACTCCTTTCTTGATTCAAGCAAAGTCTATTATGAGACAAACAACCCTATTGGCCCATGACTGTGTACACAGGGTTTAACTGGCTTATCTTTTGATTATTTCCTATGCTCTTTTTAGGTATATTTAATCTCAATGACTTTATAAAATTGAGTTATGATGAAACTAGCCTTAGACTGCTCTGTAACCATCAATAAACTGATACAGACCTATTTAGATCATTCATTCCTTGTAGCCCTGTTATCCCTATTTATTGGCCATAACTCTTTGTCAGTTAACTCAATAATGAAAGTAAAATAATTTTTGGATACCCATTAATCCCATATATAACATACTAAACAATATCCTGAGGTTGCTTTGTATGGAATTGTACTTCCTTCTTTATGCCCTATTCTAATTAACCCTCCTTGTGTGTAAAACACCTTGTCCAGAGTAAAGTACGGACTTTATAATAAAAAAAAATCACCATTACATATACCCATTACCTTCTTATAGGTTAATCAATCATTTTTTAGGGCACTTCTTTGGAGAAATTCACTTTTCCTATATTGGCCTATGCTCTTCCCTTCACATACACCTAGGATCCACTTGGCAATTGTTCTTTTCCGTACTTCTCCATACTGTATCACCTTAAAACCACTTCCACCAGTTTGGTAACATCATAAATGGTAATATTACAAATTTTCAAGAGTTTTCAAGCATTAAAACTCATTTTGAGGGCTAGAAGCTAATTCAGGATTTTCCCTTGGACAGTCACATGCCGAGAGCTAATTAATTTTTCTGGGAGTGTTCTACCCTATTTCAAGGGTTAAAATTATTTTTATATGGTCTTTCTTGATGCCCTACACCTTCTCTAATCCTCCTCCAAGTCATTTCAACTTAATGTGTATTCCAAACAAGACTTCTCAGTTGTCTTGGACTGTATTTTCATGACAGCCAACAGGGTTCATTATTGTCATCTCTTTTTGAATGATCAATAGAATTTAAAGAGAATAAAAAACCATGTAAATACCTTAATTACTTCCCCATTCATATTCCCTATCAAAAATTACCTGATCAATTCACTTACAATGCAAAAACATACAAGTTTCTTAACTTTTTCTGTACACTGTCAAACACAGATCCGAGAGCCAACAGTTGGAGATTTTAAGACATCAAAGGGTTTCTAAACCTGTTTCTTCCTTTCTAAAGTTTATACCTGACTTAGGGACCTATTTATATACCATTTTAAACTCCATAAAAACATTTTCACGTGGATTTTACCTTGGACAGTGGGCTGTAAGTATAAAGACCTGAATATCCTGTTTAGGCCTGTTTAGGCTTCTTATGACATTCAAAGATTTAAAGACTTCTTGGTCACATAATACAGTTTAAACTCATTCTAAACATATAAAGTAACCAGTCTACATGTATTTTTCTAAATGTTCTCAAGTGAATTATCATCCACACACACATACATATACACACACAGCCCTGTTTACCATAATTTCATAAAGAGACCATAACATAAAACAAAACATTCATTCTCCTTAGATCAAATGGAAGACTTACATTTCAATATCAAATTCCATGGCTTTCAAATCCTTGTCTTCTCCTTCAAATATTCTTTGCTCCTTCTCTTTTCTTCAACATCTCTTGAGTGAGGTCCTACCTCACTAATTCTTTTCTCTGTCCTTCATTCTATCTTCTTCCCCTTGAATGAGAGGACTTTTCCTCTCTATCCTTCTTCTCTTCTACGCCCCTCTCATCCTCTCTTATATTCTCATCCTCTCTCTTAATTAATTCTTCTTTTTCTCTCTTTTCAAGAACTTTCCTTCTAACTTCTAAGCCCCAAATTGGGCTTAAGGCAAAACAAAATATTGTTTTTAAATTTTAACAATATTCTAAGGTTGAAAATAGTTTCAACCATTTCCCCCTGATTCCCTCAACAGTCTAACCATCACTTTTTACCTTTTTACTTTCACTTTTTGATAATTACATTTTACTCTTAAGGTGAAATTTTGAAATCTATACAATTTGGAGGGAAAACTAGAATTTGAAATTTCCCACTAGCATTTCATTTGCGTTTGCAATTAGTCCTCCATGGTGTTATTGTAGATGCTCCTACATCATACTATCCCTCCAGAAAAGATTTCAACCTTAGTTCAAATGTCATTCTTCCTCCTCACTTTAGTCTTCATTCTATACCTGGATCCCAAGGTCTTGTTGCCAATACCAATGCTTGTCTTTGTTTGAAATGGTCTTTGTCCTTCATCTTGCTGTTCTTCCTCTTTAGATATGTTCTTCTCCTCATCTCTTTCTCAGCTGCCATCTCCCACTTCCACGCTTCTTCATCTTCATACATAGCTTCTAGATCTTCTTGTTGTTTTTCCTGATTCATGAGCTTCTCCAATGACTCATGTATGTCATTCACTTCAGCAACCTTCATACCTACATACAAAACATTCAAAGCCACCTTAGTAGAAAACATTTGAGGCCATGAAGCCTCTTGGCTACCTTCACATTCTTGCTCTTGTTCCTTGATCAAATTTGTTTTGACCTCTTTGTTTTTCTCTTGTCTTGTTTCACTTTTCCCAATGGTATCTTCACCATGGCTTGTACCTTCTCTTGAATTACCAAACAGCTCCTCCAACATCTTCAACTCTTCCTTTAGTGAGTTCTCATCTATCTCACTATTCTCTTCATCAAACTTGGGCTGATTAATTACAAGGATTACTTGTCCTTTACCTCTTATCTCTTCTTTTCTTGGCTTATCTTCACATAAACTAACTTCTTCATCAACATCAATATACTTATCAAAAACAATTGTAGTATTCATACCTTCTGTCTCCTTGCTTTCTACAATCTCTACTTGAAGCCATCTTGTTTGTTCTGCTGCATACTTTCTCCTTTCCTCATCCTCCATCCATTTGGAATTCTCTCCTTGCTGAATATTAGTCCACACAGCCACTTTCCATCTTTCATTTCTCATGGAAATTTCATTGAATGATTCAAAAACATCATCACAAACAATTTGTTTACCTTTCATCTTGGCATCCTCATGCTCTACCTCACTATTCTTTGAGAAGTTTTCTTTCTTACCTTCATTCTCTTGGCTGCTTGAATTACCTTCAATCCTCTTCCATTGACTTCTTAGTGTTTTTGCTTCAACACTCACATCTTTTCTCTTTGCCTTCTTAGGAACCCATAGTTGTTTCTCCTTCTTACCATTTCTTTTCTCAAGCCATGTAGGCATCCTACATCCATGCTCTTGCACCAGCACTTCCTGTTGTTTGGGAGTTTGCTTCTTCCACCATTTAGGTATCAAATATCCATGGTTAATTGGAAACTTCACTTTTCTCTTTACTTCTCTAACATGTATATCAACATCTTCATGCTTATAAGAAGAATCAATTTTTGAACTCACCTTTACCTTCTTAACGGGCTGCTCCATTAGTTCTTTGACTTGCATAGCTTCTTGATTATCTATACTTTCTTTTTCCTTTATGCTTGGCTGCTCTCTTTCTTCTTCTTGGCCTTCAATGGCATCATGGAATTCAGCTTCCTCTTCCATCTCTTCTCTCTCATGCATTAACCTATGCATCTCTTCTTCTTTATCAACAACAGCAAACTCACTTCTCTCTCTTCTTACACATTCCCTTGTGTACTTGGTGTCTTCTCTTGCACCAATCTCTTCACTCTCCGAGGCCCTTCTCTTGACCTTCATAAGGCTGCTCATACCTGCAATTACCCATGCAAAGACAACATTAGATATAAAAACGAGAGACCACAAGGTCCCTATGAGTGCTCTCTTCATCAACACTCTCATCTTCTCAAGTGCTCTCCCTGGCACTTCATCTCTCCTTTCTTCTCTTCTCTTGTCCTCCACAATAAGAACCTTCTTCACAACTTCTTCCTTTTGCTGCTCACTTGGCAACCTTCTTATCTTCTTCAAGCCTCTATGGGCTTCTCTCTTCATGGCAATCTTCTTTTGCCTTCTTCTCCTTTTCACTAGGAGATCTATTGGCCACTTCAACCTCCTCCTCATTGGCCATACCCATGCTTTCCTATTCAACTACATCCAAGACTAATATTCATCTTTAATCTTAGCTAATTCTCTCTTCAAATTAGCAATCTCTTTATCAAGTACAAAATTGTTCATACCTTTGATGCTTGCTTTCTTCTTGGTACCTTCATGTACTTTACTACTCTGCAGTACTTTCAACAATGCTTCCATTCCTAAGATCTTCACCCAAGTATTTTCCACCTTGGTCTCTTGATCCCTTGTCTCACCCAAGCCTTTCTCCTTGACTGGTCTTTTGACAATCTCCTTGATCTCACCTAGGCCTTTTGCATCCTAGTCTTTTGATCCTCTTCTCAATCCTGCAGCAACTCTTATACAACACTTCATTAAATACAAATCACAAATCCAAGTTTACCTTGCTTTGGATCTTCTTCTTGAGCATTCAATTGCTCTTCTTACTTTTGAGCTCTCCAAGCTTCAAACTCCATCCTTTACCTCACCTAAGTCTATTTCACCTTAGTCTTTTGGCAAACTATCCAAGCTTCTTCTTGGATCTTCACTAAGCCTTCCTTGGTTTCTTCTCTTCTTAGGCCTTAATGGCTTGTCTGCTTGAACGTGAAACTTCTTCACTTGATTGCTTCTCAACACAATAAACTTCAAATCAAATATCAAAATTATTCATACCTTTTCTCCCCAAGGTCTTCTAGTGCTTTGTCCTGCTGACCCTCTTGCCAAATCCTGTAACAACTCATTAGAAATCACAACCAACAACAAGTTACCAATTCCCAAGAGCTTCAATCTCTGATACCAAATGATGCAACTAATCTTAGACTACTCTGTAACCATCAATAAACTGATACAAACCTATTTAGATCATTCATTCCTTGTAGCCCTGTTATCCCTGTTTATTGGCCATACCTCTTTGTAAATTAACTAAATCATGAAATTAAAATCATTAATGGATACCCATTAAGCCCTTATATAACATACTAAAAAATCTCCTAAGGTTGCTTTGTACAGAATTGTACTTCCTTCTTTATGCCCTGTTTTAATTAGCCCTCCTTATGTGCAAAACACCTTGTCCAGAGTAAAGTACGAACTTTATAATCAAACCAATCACCATTATAGATACCCATTACCTTCTTATATGTGAATCAATCATTTTTTATGGCACTTCTTTCGATAAATTCACTTTTCCTATATTGGCCTATGCTCTTCCCTTCACATACACCTAGGATCCACTTGGCAATTGTTCTTTTCTGTCCTTATCCACACTGTAGCACCTTCAAACCAATTCCAAGAGTTTTGTAACATCATCAAGGGTAATATTACAAATTTTAAAGAGTTTTCAAGCATTAAAACTGATTTTGAGGGCTAGAAGCTAATTCAGGATTTTCCCTTGGACAGTCACAGGCCGAGAGCTAATTAATTTTGTTGGGAGTGTTATACCCTGTTTCAACGGTTAAAATCAGTTTTATATGGTCTGTCTTGATTCCATAAACCTTCTCTAATCCTCCTCCAAGTCATTTCAAACAAGACTTCTCAGTTGTCTTGGACTATATTTTCATGACAGCCAACAGGGTTCATTATTGTCATCTCTTTTTGAATGATCAATAGACTTTGAAGAGGATAAAAAACCATGTCAATACCTTAATTACTTCCCCATTCATATGAACTATCAACAATGACCTGATCAATCCACTTACAATGCAAAAACATACAAGTTTCTTAACTTTTTTTGTACACTGTCAAACACAGATCCGAGAGCCAACAGTTGGAGATTTTAAGACATCAAAGGGTTTCTAAACCTGTTTCTTCCTTTCTTAAGTTTATACCTGACTCAAGGACATATTTAGATACCATTTTCAACTCCATACAAACATTTTCACGTGGATTTTACCTTGGACATTGGGCTGTAAGTATACAGGCCTGAATATCTTGTTTAGGCCTGTTTAGGCTTCTTATGACATTCAAAGCTCTTAAGACTTCTTGGTCACATAATATAGATTAAACTCATTCTCAACATATAAAGTAACCAGTCTACATGTATTTTTCTAAATTTTCTCATGTGAATTATCATCCACACACACACATACATATACACACACAACCCTGTTTACCAGAATTTCATAAAGAGACCATAACATGAAACAAAACATTCATTCTCCTTAGATAAAATGGAATAATTACATTTCAATATAAAATTCCATGGATTTCAAATCCTTTTCTTCTCCTTCAAACATTCTTTGCTCCTTCTCTTTTCTTCAACATCTCTTGAGTGAGGTCCTACCTCACTAATTCTTTTCTCTATCCTTCATTCTATCTTCTGCCCCTTGAATGAGAGGACTTTTCCTCTCTGTCCTTATTCTCTTCTATGCCCCTCTCATCCTCTCTTCTCTTCTCATCCTCTCTCTTAATTAATTCTTCATTTTCTCTCTTTTCAAGAACTTTCCTTGTAACTTCTACGCCCCAAATTGGGCTTACGGCAAAACAAAATATTGTTTTTAAGTTTTAACAATATTCTAAGGTTGAAAATAGTTTCAACCATTTCCCCCTGATTCTCTCAAAAGCCTAACCATCACTTTTTACCTTTTTACTTTCACTTTTTTATAATTACATTTTACTCTTAAGGTGAAATTTTGAAATCTATACAATTTGGAGGGAAAACCAGAATTTGAAATTTCCCACTAGCATTTCATTTGCATTTGCAATTAGTCCTCCATGGTGCTATTGTAGATGCTCCTACATCAAGTTATTTTATAAAATTAAAAACTTCATACACCACCTTCTCAAGTTTTTGAAGACACTTGAGTCATTTAAACATACATATAAGTGACTTGTTTGCTTGTGTGTATTCACTTAGGATTGGTTTTTAATCTTAGGGTTTAGGATATTCATTTACAAACACTGAACATCCTCAAAATAATATCATTATATTGATAAATTATGACTTTCCTCAATGCGTTGAAACTTTTTACTTCATCAATATCACTGTTCAAAATAAACTTCTCAATAGGTGGTTGTTTGAGAAATTTGAGCATGTAGTTTTGAGTATTGATCTTCTAATTTATCTGTATGACAATTTAAAACCATTAAAAATATATGGATATTTAATTTCTCACTATCTCACAAAGTAATCTTGCCACTTCATGATATTTTCAACTTATTGCCCCCTCAAATCCATACACAATCCTATGTAACATGTTGGGCTTATGAAATTTGTCTTCTTATCCATCCCTTTACTGTATAGTAGTTTAACTACCTCAAATGGTTTTTGAACTCTTCATTTTTACATTGAAAATTGAAAACATGTTTAAAACTTGCTTTGTATTTGCTATGTCAGTTGGTTTGAGTTTAAAATAAGGACCTATAAGCCAAGGGCCTGTAGGCATCTATTTACTTACATAGGTTGTGAGAAACAACTTATATACTTTTTAAAATTTCAACAATTTTCCACTATCATCCTTATTTAATTTCTTTGTCACTATTTCATTGAGTTATAGATCCTATGACTAAGCATCTCAACATCTTCAACTTGCTTATCTGGTCTATACATACTATATACACAGTTAACTTGTGTGTTGAGAATTGGAGTCTCCCATAAGGTTCATGCTCTTTTGATGGTATAGTGGAGTTTTTTCAAGGTTAAAATAGTTTTCTATGGGTTTGGATCACCCTTCACACTTTACAAACATACTTATCATAGGACTGAGGCTCCAAATATGTTCACCTACTGGTTTAAAGACCTATGGGCGACTAGAACACACTTCAATAATGTTTGATAGTATGGTTTGACTATTTATTTAAACATTTGAATCTAAAATCTCCTCAGATAGACCAAAAATTAGTTTATTAGTATCATTCAGATCAAACATGACACTTAGACGTATGGAAGACCATTGATATTGTACCATGTTTTTCAAAAAGCAAGGTATCATGCCTCTTAGAGGACTATTTTCAAGGAGATGCTTCTCAAGAGAGGACACAAAAACTATGGGAGAGTGAGTGTAATTTTCATGATAAATGGATTTTTTTAAACCTCTGAAAGTGACCAACATCTGAGACAACCAAAACTTTCAATAGGAATGATTGAAACATTTTATATATTAAGACACTTTTCCTCCTATTGAAGACACTTCATGGAAATGAGTTAGCTAATGAAACCACCATTAAAATTATACATTTTACATATTTAAACATCCCTCAAAACCATTCCTCTCCATTGAATTTTGAAGTGGAGAAACATATGCAAAATTAGACCCTGCTTAGATGGACAAGTCATATTGACCTGTTGTCACTCTTAGCGATTATTCTTACAAGAAGGGCCATGAATCTAAAAAAAATCCACTAATTTTAATATTTATAGGACCCCTAACAATGGCCAAAGTTTCAACTCCTAACTCTCTCTCTCTTGGTTGTACCTCACTTCAATTTTGCCTTCAAGTTAGGTAGCAATGGAGGCGAGAGAATGTATGAAGTGTCAATTCGACTTGAAACCTATTCCAAAGCCTAAAAATGATTTGAAGGAGCCCAAGGGACACTCTGAAATTATTCTTAACTAACAAGTGATCTTGTAAGGCTATACACATGCTTAAAAGTGCTTGTAAAGTGTTATTTTGCTTAGTTTAGGCATTGAACCTGCAATTTTATTAGTCTTTGACCATTCTTGACTATTATCTATCATTATATACATTTATTAACCTTCTTGAAATGTTTTAATTTTAATAAAACATGTATAACTCTTTCACATGGGAAAAAAGGTGGCCAAATTGTCATTTTAGCATAATAAAATGTAATAAAAGGTTAATGCATGATATTATGACCTTAATGACATATAAAAAAAAATTATAATGAATTTAAACCATACCAAACCTTTTAACATGTTTGACAACATCAAGACCTTGTAAATGACCCCTAGAACTAGACAAGTACACATGAGACCAATCCTTGGACAAGGTAAGAAATGACTAATTTGACCATATGAAGACCATCTAAGATCATTTAAGACCATGATGAGACCACACACAACTTTTTATAGTCCCATGAAAAGTTTTAATTTAGAGGGGTTGACCCATTTTGACTTGAGGTCAAAATTTGGTCAATAGTAATAGTCAAATTAATTTACGGAATATTGTAAAAATGATGGTCTATGGTAAAAAGTAAATATTTTTCATAAATGGTCATATTAATGTCAAAATATCATTTTCATTGGAAATAGGTCACTAGGGTCAAAAAGGTCCCAAATAAATAGATATTTATACCATTTTCATATTGCTTATGTATTGTGTATTTAAAACACTCACTAGATGGAGTTATAGTTCATAAGGGTCAATTTATGGTAACACTTGGTGGATGAGTAGATGACCATTTATTTGGGTCCACCTTGACCCTATTAACCTATTTAACATGATAAAATATTTTGACATTACTATGACCATTTATAATAAATATTCCTTTTTACCATGGACCATCATTTTTACAATATTCCCTAAACCACTTTGATGATTACCATGAAATATTTACTTTTTAATTTATGACATTTCATGGTGTGTGTCATTATTACTTGGTAGGTGTTGATGCCTCTAATAGATGCTACTACTAATTACACTTTACATCAATTTTTCTATAATATTTAAAATAAATAAAATTAAATTTTGGAGGAAACATTTTTGTATTGACATCTTCCTCTTCCTTAGATTCTACACCATCATTGGAGTAGAGTGTCATGGATAATTCTAATGTCGGTGCCTAAAATAGATTCAAATTTTCATGGCTGATCCATTTTCTGATTGGATTGGCATCCAATTCTTCAATTTTATATATCCCATTATCATGCACTACTACTATCATGTATGGTCCCATCCATCTAAAAAATAAACTTATCATGCTTTCTTTTGTGATGTTGAGAATCATATGCCATGACCAAGTCATTCATTAGAAATGGGGACCACTTTTTCTTAAAATTAAAATACTCTTTTTGATTCATTTTTTCCTTGATAATGGTATCCATCGTTGTTTGAGATAATGATATTTTAACATTATTATGACCACTTAGGACAAATATTTAGTTTTTTACCATAGATCATCATTTTAAAAATATTCCCTAAACTACTTTGACCATTATCATAGAATATTTACTTTTTAGTTTATGACATTACATGGTGTGAATCATTATTCCTTGGCAGACACTGATACTTCTAATAGACTCTACTACTAATTACACTTTACATGAAATTATTTACAATATTTTAACTAGTGATAATTAAATTTTGGAGAATTTTTTTGGTGTTGACACTTCCCTCAAAATTTAATGTGTGTTATGAAAAAATACCCTGATAAGTATGTTATCATCATTAGGAGGACTAATGTAAGTGTTAATAATAGGAAAAATGGTCAAATGGTCAAGGAAAATGAAACATAGCAAGAAAAATGAAACAAGTGGCTATAATAATGTTTAATGCAAATGTAAGGCAAGTGCCATGTGAAATCTATAAAATAGAAAAATGTTATCAAACCAAGTGATGCAAGAACATCACTACCTAAATGTATATATTAGTAAATTTGTCATATTTTGAGTCTTTGATAAGTTATTTCAGTCATGATAGGTCTATAGGAGTCAATTGTGTGTGCTAGGTCCTTGTAAAATTTGAATTAGAGGAGTATTGGCATTTTCCCGCCAAAACTTTGGTTTGAATTTTCAAATAATCTTGTATAGTCTAGGAGATTTCAACCTAGTTTCAAGAGTTCTCAATGTTATAAGTTTGTGTGGTTAGGTAATAATAAATGATTAAGAGTTTTTTAGCACCCACATGACTCACATGATGAGTCACTTTGATGAGTATGTTAGGTAGTTTTTCACTCCCAATGTAGAAGAGGAGTTACATAGTTAGTTACATCAGTTTGGATAATAAAAATAAGTTGTAATTGTTTTGTTTGCAAGATTAATTCAAGGTAGAAGAGTCAAGAGAATGGAAAGGGGGTTGGATTCAAAGTGTAAAAGTTGATAAACCCCAAGAAAGATGAATATATAGTTCTTGGTTTGAAGAGAAACCTATTAACATGCCTTGTGTTCATTGTACAAGCAGTGAGATTGGATGTGCAAGAAACAAATGTGAAGATAACATAAATAAAAGATATATTTTAATGATATTTGAGCAGGGGTTATTTTATTCTCTTTTTTGGTGGAAAATTTATTTACATTTTTGTAGTGACATTCTCATATATTGGTGATAAACATAAGACAAACCTTGTTTTCATTATATTGCTTTGAAATCTGAGTGAAGGAAAGAATCTAAAGATAAGATTGTATTTGGTGAATGTTGAGAGCATATGAACAAATTCAAAAATTATATAATAAACCTTGTAGAGATTATATATATATATATATATATATATATATATATATATATATATATATATATATATATATATATATATATATATATATATATATATATATATATATATATATATATTAGTTATTCTACTTAGAATATTCTGTGTTGAACATATAACCATGTTTCCTATGAAAAGGAGGTATGAGTGTGTGTTTCTTATGAGAAGGACCATTGGTTACTGAGTTGAGACATAATTTTGGTTACAAATAAGTGATCAACTTACTGAATGTATCTAAAAATTATATGAATGTATAAATTTTCCTGAGCCATTCGTTAGTAATGTAGCCCACTAATTACCTTAACATAGTCACACTAGAAAGTGTGAAAAATAAGTTATAGTGGTTTCCAAGGAAGGGATAAATGTTTGAATAAGGTTTATGGAGTTATTAAAGCCCTAAGTACATCAAAACAATTGTTTGAAATTGTTTAGAAAATCCATAACATTATATTGTCGCCTCTTGAATGAATACAGTCCTGCATTCTAAGACAGAGTTTAGCTAAAAAGTATACTAAGGGTAACAAAAAGGTAGATAATGTTTGGAACATGTGTGAAATGATGGGAGTGTATTAAATAAATCAATAAGTTTCTTTTAAACTCACTTAGGTAAGTAAAATATCAAAATATTCTCTCTCAAGTCACACGATTGGATTGAACCCTATGTTTAACATTTTCAGACAAAATTTGAATTTTGAGGAGTTTGAACTGATGTAATAATCTCAAAATTGGTAAATAGTTTGAATATAATGTGCTTGAATATATTTTATAAATTTTAATTTTTTTAGGTACATGAAAGTATGTTTCCATGAGGACAATGTGTTAACTAGAGCCCTAAAAGAGTTTGTTAAGTTTGTTTAGAGAATGAATTGGGACTAGAAACTTGGTGAAGTAAAATAATTCAATATAGGGTATCCATATTTGGGTTTGGTTTGTTTAATGAAATTTGTACATGGCCATACCTTGAAGAAAAGCCTAAATAAAAGGTTACTAATGGACACTATCACAATGAATGAGGAGGTGTGTAAGGTGAGGACTATCTTGAGGAGTTAAATGGGGTTGAAAAGAGGTTGGATAAGACAATAATGAGTGGAAATAGACTTAATATATCCCTAATGAGTCTAAGAAACATGAAACAATATTGGAACTAAGCTATTATAAGGCATAAAGACTAGTGAAGGAGTTAATATGATAAGGAAGAAAGAAAAAGTGTAAGGAATGAAGTGTATGGATATATGTGAGTTGTATGATTTGTGTGTAGGACCTAAAAGTAGAGAGTAAAAGACATCATGGGTGTTTATAGCTTCAGAGCATTCAAGAGAGTCATATTGAACCTTGTAGAGAATTGACAACATAGAATATCTAGAGAGTTTGGTTCAAAGTTCATGTTTATAGGTGTCAGAGCTATGGTAAGGCAGAGATAGAGATGGCCTCTGCATCATGTGGTATCAAATCAAGAATATTTTTTGGCAAGGTATGTTTTTAAGTTTTGATATTTTTGGTTACATATGCATGAAGAATTTGTGAAGTACATGTTGAATGTTGCTTGAGATATTGTTGTGAAAAAGCAAATGCAACTTGTAGGGATGGAGGTGAAGAGGATACATGTAGATAAAAGAGAGGTAGAGATAGTTATGAGAAAGTGATAGTTGTGGCAAGCCCTTAGACAAGTAGGATTAGAGAGAAGAGCTAGTGAGAACTCCAAGAAGGAAGCTCAAAAGTGAGCTTGAGATAGAGAGTCCTAGTGAAAGGAAAAGAGAAGAAGATAGAGTCCTAGGTGATGACAAGAGAAATAAATTAACTCAGAGAGAGAGAGAGAGAGGAGAGAGAGAGAGAGAGATGAGAGAGAGAGAGAGAGAGAGAGAGAGAGAGAGAGATGAGAGAGAGAGAGAGAGAGAGAGAGAGGAAGGCTTATCAATAGAAGAGAGTGATATAGTGAAGAGAATGCAAGAAATAATGAAGGGATTGAAGACTGAAGAATGCCACAAGAAGAGGATGGAAGAAAATCAAAGATTGTTAGAAAGAGAAAAGGATATAGATGAAACTAAGGAGGTGTTGAAAAATTTAGATCAAATCTTGGAAGATTTGAGACCAAGATTTAGTGTATGCATAAAGACTAAAGTGTGATGGCCTCTCAAGAAATTGATTGAAAATAAGAGAAAAAATACTTGATACAAAAAGATGAAAGCAAGGCAACCTAGAAGGAGAAGTGAAGGGGAAATCAAGCCTCTAATGATTATGACTAATGATTTATTTGAATGTTTGAATACATGTGAAGATTTGAATGAAAATTGGAAGCATGAGAAATATGTTAATGATGAGAAACAAGAGGAATTGACGATAGAGTATGGTGACACCATTTTGTGTTACCCTAAAGAAGGTGATCCATTGGAGGATGAATAAGAAGGAATGAATGAGGTTGCAACAGTACCCTACCTCATGATGAGTCAGAATGAAGAAGGTTTCAAACCAAGAAAGATTTGAGGAGAGTCAAAAGGTACAAGGTATTCATTTCTAAGTTGTGTTTGATGAATGTGTTGATATCAATATTGAGGAAGATGAATTATATGTTAGTACATTGAAACTAATGAATGTGTTGGTGAAATAAAAATAAGGTAAAATAGTACCAAATGATGTTTTTGACACATGTGAAGGGTGCAATAGTAGAGAAAGAAGGAGAAGCACATGATGAAGTGCTTATACAATCTGAGTTGTAGTAGGTAGAGGTGAATTGTTTATCACCAATGGGAGAGCAAGGAGATGTAGATGAGTACACAATAGAAGAAGAAGAGATATGGAAACATATCATGGAAGAGACATGTCATTTAAGTCTCATAGAAGACCAAGAGAGAATCATGGTAGCTGAGCTAGCATTGAAGACAATTTTGAGGCAAGAGTAGGGAGAGTTGGCAACCAAAAAACATTCAGTTGAAGAAAAAACAAGGTGAAATCCAAGGAATCAAGTAATAGATAGTTTTATTTGACATGCTTTTTTCATGTGCAGGTGTATGGAGGAAAGATAATGAACAAAATTTTCCTATGATTGGTTAGAAGATGCAAAGAAAGAAGAAAATTGAGAGGAAGAATAAGAGAAAGAACAACAAAGGAGGAGCCATCATGAGCAAACATCCAAAAAGTCTATATGTTTCACATAGGCCTTGGGATATAGGTGGGACAAAGGATTCTGCAAAGAACCATAAAAGCTAAAATCTTTTATAACTTACATGGAAAGTTTCTTGCTCGTCGATAGTATGATGCAGGATTATCATTACATCAATGTATATATTAGTCAATTTATCATATTTTGAGTCTTTGGAAAAAATTTCTAGTCATGATAGGTTTGTAGGAGTCAATTGTGTGTGTTAGGTCCTTGTAAAATTTGAATTATAGGCGTATTAGTATTTTCCTACCAAAACATTGGTTTGGAATTTTTCAAATACTCTTGTATAGTCTAGAATATTTCAACCTCATTTCAAGAGGTCTCAATGTTATAAGTTTGTGTGGTTAGGTACTCATAAAGTATTAAGAGTGTTTTAGTACCCACATGACTCATGTAATGATTCACTTTGAATATATTTTATACCTTTTAAATTACTTACATACATAAAAGTACATTTTCAAGAGGATTATGTGTTAACTAGAGCCCTAAAATACCTAATGACCTAAAGAGTGGCCTAAAAGAGTTTGTTAAGGTGGTTTAGAGAAAAAATTGGGACTATAAAATTGGTGAAGTAAAATAATTCAATAGAGGGGTGTCCATATTTGGGGTTTGGTATGTTGAATGGAATCTATACATGGCCGTACTTTGAAGAAACACCTAAAAGAGGTTAATAATGGACATTGTCACAGTGAATGAGCAGGTGTGTCAAGGGAGGAATATCTTGAGGAATTAAATGGGGTTGATAAGAGGTTGGAGAAGACAATAAGGAGTGGAAATAAATTGAATAGATCCCTAATAATTCTAAGAAATCTAAAACAAGATTGGAACTAAGTTTTTATAAGGCATAAAGAGTAGTGAAGGAGATAATATAATAAGGAGGAAAGAATGAGTGTAAGGAATGAAGTGTATGGATAAATGTGAGTTTATGATTTGTGTGCAAGGGCCTAAAAGTAGAGATTAAAAACATAAAGGGTGCTTATAGCTTCAGACCATTCAAGAGAATCATATTGAACCTTATAGATAATTGATTACATAGAATATCTAGAGAGTTTGGTTCAAAGTTCATATTTATAGGTGTTAGAGCTATGGTAGGGCGGAGATAGAGATGAAATCTAAATCACTAATGAGGGGCCTAAAATAAAATTCATTAATTTGAGGATGTTTATTTATTAAATGTTATCTTATAATGTGGAAATACATTTGAAATGTCATGAACCTATCCATGTATACAATTCATATATGTATATCTCATGTAAGTAATCAATAAGAAACATGATGCATGTAAAGATAACTCTAAATATCAACTATGATTGTTTATAAAATTAACCAATATTCCCACAAAAGAGTAAAAAATGTAATTATAAGGCATATATAGACAAATTATCCTACCTCTATCCTAAATCAAAGTGTACCATTAGAAAGTGTGTGCAAAAACATGCATACATAAATTTTTTAATGATAGGTATGATGTGTACCCAACGACCAAGATAAAGATAATTTATTTTGTATTTTTGTCTTTTATGAATGTTTTTAGATTTTAAAATTTTAACAAAGTAAGCTCTATGAGGAAGACACATGTGAGGTACACCATATAGAAGGAGAAAATCTATGTGCATGACTATGGTACAATAAATGTGTCAAAATATGTATCAATGATGATCATGATAGAGATAAAATATATTTTTTATGTTAATGTATGTTATCAATGTGTTTGTATTTTAGAATTTGATTGAAATAAAATAAAATAAGCATGCAACAAATTAACAAAATAAGATGTATAGTATAATATGAGTTTAAAAAACACGTGGAAGGCTTTGATGCCCCATAAGACATTAAAATTTGTTTTGATGGGGGTGGTAAGTAACCCCCAAATATGTGCAATCATGGAACAAGTGATCATAGTTTTACAAGTCTTTGTTGCATTGGATTTTATCATTGTTGTTGGCATTTATTTGTATCCTTAAAATGTTATTTTTATTTGTAAATGATTCCCTATTTGATGGATGTTTATTGAGTTAGCATGATTATTCATTGATCAAATAGCTCTTGATTTTATTTTATTTTAAATTAAATCATTTGTTTCTTGAATGTCCTCATGTTGCATGATGTGAAAAAAATTATTTTTCCTTACAAGATGTTGGTTTATGAGTGGCAAATATATTATGCATGGGGGTCAAATTGATTAGGTTCTTGTCCACTAGGTCTTAAAGTATGATGACTTGATGTTTGAAAAATTTAAATGTTTTGGTTGCATTTGGTTTCATGTTCAGTGTTAACTTATTTTTTTTCCAAAGTATAATATGTTACTTTATCTAATTCCTAAGTTATAAATTTACTTGATTCCTTAACAGGCAAGGTTTTCTCTTTGTATCCATATTTTTTTTATATTGAATTTCATATAAATAAGATAGGTGAATGATTCACATATAAGCAACATATTATTTAAATGTGGTATAAGACTATTGATAAAAAATGTTGCATTTGAACATTAGATGGTTGATAAATCAAAGAGTGCATATGAAAACATAATTGAAATACATAATCTAGCATGATTTCCATTGGATCTTGTTTTAGATGTTGAATGCTTTTCTATGTAGTTCATGGTCAATTATCAGTGATGTATTTGTTAAAGAAAAAATCTTGTAATCCAAACATTGTATATAAATATCCATTAGGGAAAGACTAAATCCAGTCTAATGATTCATCTATTAATGGTTTAGGGAATGATTTAAGCATGACCAATGAACGATATTCACAATTGAGTATAGATAGGCAAAACTCATGAAGATGGGCTTGACATAATAACAAAGTCATGAGGAAGAGGTATGTCTAAAATTTTCTTCTGAATAGGATTGAAATACATAATATTATTGCTAAGGTTAGCTTCATATGATTTTTGATAAAGTGATAGATTATGTACTTGCCTTTATAAGTCTCTTACAGTATGTACCATGGTGAGTACCTAATGTGTAGTAATGGTTTTATTCTCAATAGTTTTGTTCAAGGGTTGAGCCTTACTATTGATAATTGGTGTAGGCATACTACCTTGAATAGATGTAGGAGTCAAACATTTGACACAAAACATAAACATTTTAGGATTACAAGCCCACTACCTAGGGATGTTATTATGAAAGGTGTTTGTATTTAAGACCTATTTATCTTTGTCTAATAGTTCATGT